>JBBBDQ010000409.1:412500-447500 GCA_037127315.1 Ascarosepion bandense | reverse complement strand
CTTCGCTGTATTTTGTCAAGAAGCCCGAGGAGAATAGTAGGGGCACCCGACCAGATGTGGCAAAATTATTCAAAACACGGGTGGATGGTAGATTTGTATAAGTGCAGGATAGATTCAGGCGGAAAGAATCTCCGGGCCCTGCACAGGGAGCCAACTTTCATAACAGCGAATTTAGCAATGGATTCGAAGTAGTCATTCCACTTGAGGTTTGCTGAGAGTGTCAGGCCAAGCAGGCGTAGTGTTTTACTCTCTGGGAGGCATGCCTGTTCCATGTTAAGGGGAGGGAGGTGCAGTCGTCTGTGGTGATTAATTGACAGCAGCTTCGTTTTTGGAAGAATTGAATTTTACGAACCATTTCCTACCCCAATCCACCACGGATTGGAGGTCATTTTCAAGTTCAGCCGCGACGTTCGCCTTATCAACACCAGATTTTTGATCGAGGCGAGCGTATACTGTGGTATCATCGGCGTACATGCCCACTTGTATATATATATATATATATATATATATATATATATATACAGAAACAATGCTTAATGTAACATAACATACCTATATATACGCTTATGTGTGTCAACATTCCAATTTTTCATTGTGTTATTAAGAAGATAATGTAGATATGTATGGGCGTGTACATGCGTCTCCTCGGTATTATCTATTTTTTCAAGGTTCCCGCTTGTTGATTTTCGGATGTTTTACGTAAATACCAGTCATTGTACTAAAGTATATGCTAGATTCTTTAAGAATTGATTTAATTTAATCGTGTATTTTTGACGTGAGGTTTATATCTGTTGGAATTCTTATCAGGACACATTCGAAGTAGTTTCGACGTGAAAGACTTTTAGTTACAATTTTAAAACTTTTTAAAGTAATGTCCCTGCATAAACATAAATAATATCTACTAAACAAACACACACATGTACTCTCATCCGGATAACAAATTGACAAAACCGATTTTGATATGCATTTACTCATCGATTACACTTACGCTGGTTCAATAGAAAAATGGTCATGTTATTCAATGAATATCGAACACAAAAATTATAATACCAAAATATTTTCGATATTTCATTCACTGGTGGTACTTTAATAATAACGAAATATTCTTTATCTATAAGTGTATCTGTTTTTATTTACACACACACACGCACACACACACACACACACACACACACACACACACGCATATATATATATATATATATATATATATACAGAGAGAGAGAGAGAGAGAGAAAGAGTAAATTAACCTAGTGAGCAAACAAACCTAGTGAGCTAAGGTTGCACCTAAACAGATCTTCAGGGAAGGTTGGCCAATCTTCCCTGAAGATGCGTTTAGGTGAAATCTTGTTAGGTTTGTTGGCTCACTAGGTTAATTTACTTATATATATTTACTTATTCTTCTCTGCTTACGTATATATATATTTACGTATATATATATTTATATATCTATATACTTAATATATATTTTTACTTATTCTCCTCTGCTTACGTATTGAGCGCTTTTTTGTTATTGATTACTCGTTTCGAGTTTTTTCTTTGGGCTACTTACTGGCTCGGTCCAAAATGCTTTGGCTGATTTTCATGTGCTTAGCTCTTTCTGTTTTTACAACCATTTTTTCCTTCCGCGTATATACGCGAAGGTTTTTTTGAAACGAGTATAGTGATAAGTTTACATTTATATATATATATATATATATATATATATATATATATATATATATATATATATATATATAATCATTGCCTAACGTGCAAAAAATTACCTATTATGATTCGCATATCATTGAATGTCTCGTTCCACCAATAATATATTCATGAATACCTGGAATCTATCTATCTATCTATCTATCTATCTAAAACTATATATATATATATATATATATATATATATATACACACTTATGTATTTTTGTCTGTGCATAAATATCTAACTTTAGCACAAATTTATATATATATATATATATATATATATATATATATATATATATATATGCTATAATTGTTATTATGTTCCCATATGTGCAAGGTAATTTAAAGGTAAAGGGGAAACAATCATCAATGTCATAATTATGACCAAAGTCGAAGATAGGTCAGCGTTTTGCACTTCAAGGCGTGTCCTGACGTCGTAATTACAATCGATTTCTTCGCTACATAACGGCCGGCAATAATTACAAGCAAGTGTTTACCGCCTTTTTAAGTTCATGAATCATTCAGAATTCGCCCGCAAAAGTTAGCAAATTTCTTGCCAAAGTTTCACGACTCTCACACAGTTATTGAATTGAAGATGACGTATTATTAACTTTATTCTCCTTAAGCTATCCCGGGTGACGATAATACTGCTGCTGCTGCTGCCATTAATATACGTATTGAAGAAGATAGCATTATGAGACTATAATGATGCGATTGAGTCTTCCGAGAATGCGTTTTCGTATTCACTTGGCAGTTCCTGCAGAATGTAATATATCTTTGAAGATCTTTAAAAAATATATATCAAAATACAAGTATCTTGAATTAGAAATCCAAAAATAAATGAGATATGTGAAGACATTAATAATTCTAGTTGTGGTAGGTCTCCTGGCTTTGATTGGATTTTTTTTTTTGTTTCATTGAATGAATCTCTGGTAGCCTTGAATAATTACCAACATTTTTCCCACAAATCCAGTTCATACATTATGAAAAGTTTTATCTCTGTAACAAATGTGATACTCTATTGTTTTATTTTATTTTATTTTATTTTATTTACGAACATGTTCAGTAGAAATTGTCTATATTTCTGAGATGAGGTAATATTTACAGTATTTACATTATTCGGACTATTGTCCTCATTTTTGTTGCCATTTGTACGACGTTATACGCTACGGCCTTAATAAAACATGACCCTGTGTTTATAGACGTTGGTTAGTTCCTGACTTGAATCTTAGAGTTGTGAGTTCAATACCAAGTTACGGCAGTGGTGAACAAGTAACTTGCAGGGTTAGAGGGAGATAACTCAGGATTTCCAATCGTAGCTTTACGCAAGGAACGAGAATTATATACCCCAATGATTGTAATAACGGGTTTGGTTCGAAATTCCTAGCACCTGATAGCGTACAACGGCCGAAACGTCGTACAAATGGCAACAAATATGAGGGCAATAGTCCGAATAATGTAAATATTGTAATGTTCAGTAGGAAATATGATAACATTTCTGGTTTTTTATTTTTTTGTTGTTTCATGGTAGGGACCCAAAAAGAAATCTGTACACAGCATATATTATTGTAGTGAAATATCCTGTCCTACCCAAGAATGGGTATGACCCGGGTTATAAAATACCAGGACTAAAACGACCTTTAGAGTATTCGTCATTATACGAGAGCGTTCGTGATTATACGAGAGTGATCGTCATTAAACGAGAGTTATACGTCATTAGACGGAAGCATTCTTCACAAGACGGACGCAAACATCCTATACAGAGACATTGTCTTCTTGATTGTTATTCTTGTTAACTATTCGTTGGTGTACTTGTATTTGGCTTATTGTACTGGCGTCTAATAAATCTCTATTCATATATCCTCAGTGTTAAGAATTATTTCTTGCACTATTCTTTCTCTGTTTATCCCCTCCCGGGATATAATATATATCAAAGAGAAGAAGAAAAAAAAAGGAGAAGAAGATGAAGATAAAAAAGAAGACGACGACGAATCACCAACAACATCATCACCATCATCATCTTCAACATTTGATACCAGATTAATCATATTGTCACTTGCTTTACAGTAATCATTTGACCATGTCTGTTCGAGTTTGACACGCGGTGCATCTCTACCTATGAGAAGAAGCAGCATTTTCAACTGTCTTCATAGTTTTCTTTTTAAGTTTGAAAGATGAGAGAGCGAAGACGACTTTTGTGTCAAGGCTAGATAATTGGGAAGTGTATTAATAATAAATAGTATGCGCAGAGTATATCATTGACCTAAAGATATTTTTAACAGAGCCCCAACGGCAATGTCATTGGCCTTTATTTCTTTAACAAAACCTATCATCATATTACGTAGATGAGCCTGCTATACCTTAATATAGATTGTGTGTCATGTTAAACATATTGAACTTCGTATATTTGTACCCTCATATCAATTTGGCTCGTGCAATTAGACAATAATTAGAGCATAAGTTTGACAAAAGATTTAGCAACAGTCGTCGTATAGAACAATAAGAAGGGAATGTCTTCAAGTAAGAATAACTTCTAAAACCACGTTCAAATGAAATTTGATTAGCTTCTGTATTCAAATATATAAATGAACATGATTTAAGTTTCAGACGAATGCCGTCAACTTCATTTCCGCCTTGTTCCGGTGTCTGTCAATCCTGATAACCTTCGGGGAATTGCGAAACAAAACTGTTTATTTAATCTACGGTTATAATGATTCTTTTGAGAATGTTGAACTGAACTCTTTAACTATTGCCAACATTTAATAAAGAAAAAATCAGGAGGATATGCATCAGCTTCCGTAAGTACGAGAGCAGAAGACCCACCTAGGTGGCCCTGTTAACCCCACAATGCTGTATATAACGCCTCAACTTTATTCGGGAAATGAAAAATTTGATTATGTCTTTTCGCAACATCCGACATCTTGGAATGGTTGAAGTCATTGTAATTGACAACATTGTCTGCCAGTTGATAGGAAAAACCTCGAAATAAACAATAAGAAATGAAAGAGAAAGAAAAGGACAAAAATAATAGCAAGCAATCATTGTATATTTAAGTCAAAATAAAATAAATCAACAGTCATAAAGCAGAAATTGAACTATGTAAGTAGTGCGTTCAAAAGCAAAAGTGATATTGTCAAGTAGTTATAGAATTTTGATTTGAAGACTACAAAAAAAAAAACAAAGACAATAATGGATGAGAGCGAGAAATATCCTGTTTAATTGGCTAGAAATAACCCCATCATTCTCCTGTAACCTTTTCTGTCAATTTGGAGTGTGGATATATTCTACTCGTTCTTATGTATTAGAACAAAGAGAAACCTTCGCCAATCTGTCATGTATTAACTATGATTCTTTCTTGGATGATTTAAAACAATGGCTGCTTAAACGTGATTCATTTTCACATTTTAACTTTTACACTATTTAAATTTGTTGCATTCTTGTGTTTTATCTAAATTGAATCTTAAATATTCGATACTTAATTCATTATTTTTGCTGCTTTTAAAAGCACCATAGTTTCTCGGTTTACATTTCCTCAGCGTAGCCGTGTCAGAGTCAGTTTGTACGGGCCTAGCTGATGCTTGGTAAATTGGCCTTGTGCCAAACACGTCAGAATTCTCCACAATCAAAATATTAGAACGTCGGTTGTTGAAATGTGAAAAGATAAAACATTTCGTGTGTACATTAAAACAAAAATTTATTTACAGAATGACAAATGTGTAAGTAGGAAAATATAAGTGAAATTTTGATAACTGAACACTGTAATATATTTGTGAGATGAAAAATGTTCATTGAGAAAATGTATGCAGCTTTGTAGTTAAAAATATTCGTAGAGAAATGTAGGTATTTAAAATATCCCGCAGAAGTTTAGAATTCATGGTTGTGTTGTAACGGAATGTAAAGTCTTTGTTCCTTTCGCTTTTTAGTAGGTCGCGAGGGGTTCAGAAAGATAGAAGGCAAAACAAATAAGAAGTAGAACTTATCCCGCCCATTTGGTTGTTGCTATTGTCCTCTTTAGCGACTTGGTGAGAAATATTCGTTGGAAGAAGAGGTCGAATAAAACTGTGGCATGACCTACGTCCAGGTTAGCGTGGAGTGAAAAAGAATAAAAGAAAAATGGCATTGAGCTCGTATCAACTTAAAGTTTCTTCTGTACATGGTGAGATGCTGTCAGCTACTGCTTCCATCTGATGGACTGTCTTTGACAGGTTAGCGTCGTGGTTTAGATAGTTAAGCTTCTCATGATGCCGGTTCCAGCGAAGCTTTTTACAGCTAAGTGTAAAAATATGTCATATATGAATTTGCTGTTTTTAATCCAATCGGGATACAGAATTTGCTTTTTGCACTGACTTGTGAATTATTCTTAGCTGGGTTTTTCCAAAGTCTTTTGAATCCACTTTTGAGGGTGTGCAATTTTGCTTTATGGTTTTCCAAAATGCTTTTAGTCGTTTGAATCTGATTTTGCGGGTGTGTCATTTATTTTGTGTTTTTTTAGTTAGTTGATGGATTATATACAGTTTCTATACTATAAGTTTCACTGCTATTCCCTCGGTTTGTTATCTGAAGTGTTCATATAATGTAATTTTTCTTCTCATTATGTTTAGTGTTAAGTTTCCTTTTGTCTACTTTATCCTTTAATTTTCTTGGTTTAAATACCAGGGTTTATATAATCTTTCTTTTCTCTCCAGTGTCGGTTTTATTATGATAAATAAGGTTAGTTGATTTACGAAGGCTTTCTATTGACAATCTGAAAATCCTTAAAGTTGATTGTGCTTTTTGCGTTGAAGCTTTTTTCATATTAACTGTTCACAGAGTTTTTCGAATGTAGCACCAGATTGCTAGTTTTCTGATCCTCGTCTTTAGTTATTTATTTTGTTCCGTTAAATAATTGAACAGGATAACTACTATTATTACTAATGGTAATAGCATTAGTAGAAGAATTAATAATAGAAAATTTGATGATGAATCTTTTAAGATAAAATTCAAGGAACTTGTGATTACATAACAAAATCCAGCATAGAGAAAGTAAATAACCGAAAGTCGTTTAAACTATTTTACTGACACAGAATGCAAACATTCGAATAATATGGCTTATGGATTTAATATATGATGATAGGCGTGTTTGATCTTTGTTAAATTTATTAGGTTTGCCAAAATATCCGTTCGCTTTATTAAGTAGAATATTAACTTAACAAACAAAATTTTTTTGGTCAAACAGTACGCGATCCTCAATGGTTAAGGAAAAAGTTTTGAGAAATAAATGATTGTTTTTGGTAATGCCTTATGACTTGATACCAAGTTATGACGGTGTTTATTCTATTGTCTGGCATAGTTATATTGTTTTAAACTTAATTATTTGGGGTTGTAATCTGTATTTCTGCTTGCATTTATTTTATTCTATTATGATACATCTTATTAATGATACATTTTATCTATGATGCATCTTACATTGCATAGCTTTATTCATGGAGCGATTTTCAATTCATTGTCGTCTATTGTAACGTCGTCCTCTGACGGACTTTTCACTTAAGATCCATTTTTCGATTTTTTGTTTCCTTAATTCTTCTTTTTCTTTTTCTTCTTCCTTGTGTTTTTTTATTTGTTCGTTTTTATTTCTTTTTTTATATTTTTATACAGTTCTTCTTTTCCGATCTTTCCCTCTTTATTTTATTTCCTATATTCTTCCCATTATTTTCCTGAAATGAAACGCCGGAGATCGCGGAATAATAAGGGATCAAATCGAGCATAAAAGAAATGCCATTTCCAGAAAATAATTTGTCACAGTCAGAAAAATTGGCAGTATTGCCGAAAGGTTATGAAGTAGACTTGTGAACTACAGCATTTAAAAATCTTGTCTCTGAAAAGACATTCAGAATGATTTAAAGTAGATTTCACAAGATTCCGTTGTTCGCTTTATTCCAAAGCCACCTGCACCGAAAAAAAAACTCATCAATTCACGAGAAAAAGAATTGTGCACACTGAGAACAGATAAATAGGCATTCGATTATGACAATTCATCTTTCATAATACTTGTGTGTTTTTTGTGTTTTGCTCAATAGGAACACGGGCCAATGTGTGCACATGCGTGTTTGTGTGAATTTGGATGAGATTCTGATGTGCAGGTAAATGTATAGAACAATCATGAATTTCTTTTATGTTTTTCACAAGAAATCTACTATTGAAATAGAACTTCTTTTCATGTCGCCGGCCAATCCGTGTAACATGTCAAAGTAACAATTCATTCCAGTTGCTCTCGATATGCAGCATATATATTTTATCACTAGAAACACAACTTTTTCTCTTTCACAAAAAACACAGACCCACACATGCACACACACACACATAGATATATAATTTTTAGAAATATTAGTTAACATGATTAGTTAATATTTTCTCCATAATTGTGATATATATATATCTATATATTGTGGTATATATTGTGATATATAGTATAAATTATTGTATTATTATATATATATATAGTATAAATAATATATATATATTATATATAGTATAAATTATCATCCACTACAAAGTGTGTGTACATTTTGTTTCAATATTTATAAATACTCATAGAACTACTTTTTTATTGAGCACTGTTTGAAATTCATATTTTGAACGTTGTTAATATTTTTCTTTCCTTATTCACGTGGATATATATATATATATATATATATATATATATATATCACAATTAGGGAAACAATATTAACTAATTGTGTCAACTAATAATAATAAAATATTATTCCTTTACCGTCTAGTTCTATGTAAACCTTTTTACATTTTACCTCATTCTGAACTAGTTTAAACCCTACCTTGATTCAAATTTGAAAACAATATGGAGTGCTTAATTGTAAGTACCAATATGTGTAATGAATGTATTCAAGTATTAAGTGAACTATCCATATATATATATATATATATATATATATATATATATATATATAAATTAAGGCAGGCACGTTAGTTCATGATAAATCGGATAAATTCCAAGTGCACCTACTATCACTGTTACAACTCTTGTTTTCAATTTCCACATTTTTTCTATTTCAATTTCCAGATCTTTATATTTTGACATTTTTTCAAATTCCTTGATTGCTATGTTACAATCCGCTGGACAAGCCATATCAATTAATAGACAAGTTTTCTCCTTCTGGTTTTTAACAATAATGTCTGGCCTGTTTGCTTCAATTTTTCTGTCTGTGTAGATGGTGTAATCCCATCGAATGGTTACATCTTCTATTTCTGTAACCGGTGCCTGGTGATGTTCATACCAGTGTTTGCCTACAGCTTTTCCATAATGTTTGCATATTGCCCAATGTAAATATTGCCCAACTCTATCGTAGCGATTTTTATATTCATTTGGGGCAAGCACAGAACAGCCTGAGATTAGGTGGTCTATCGTTTCTTGGTGTTTATCACAAAACCTGCATTTTGGATCCATATTATTATGCATAATATTTGCCGAAAGTTTCTCGTGAAAAGACTTTGGTCTTGTGCTGCAAGGATAAAGCCTTCAGTTTCGGACTTTAATCCAGATGCACGTAACCATCGATGAGTATTAACTTTGTCAACATTGGATTTATTGGCACGTACTGGATAATGGCCATGCAGAGGTTTGTCTTGCCAGCGCTGTTTCATCTGTTCAAGAGCTTTATCTTTGGCTTTCATTTTCATATTCTTTGCCGCAATAGTCGGCTCTTGGCTTCCGTTCTGCTTTTTTACAGAATCTACTAACTGTAAATCTTGTTTGAATTTACTGCCTTCTTTTATGATTGAATATTTTTTCTTTTTTCTTCATGTTGCCTTACTAATTGTATCATCCAATCCTTTGTTGTTTCTATGTATGTTAGTAAGCCAATAGTTGTTGTCTTGTATGGCAATTCCTGCTGAATAAAACCTCTTCCACCTTCTTTACGGGGTATGTATAGACGGTCTACATCAGCCTTTGGATGATGCATCTTATGCTTAGAAAGAAGCTTTCTTGTTTTAGCATCCATTCGCCTGATGTCGTTTAGAGTCCAGTTTAAGATGTTAAAGCTATATTGGACAACTGGGATTGCAAGGCTATTAATGGCCATAACTCTGTTCTGTGAATTTAATTCAGTTTTTAATATCATTCGTAGCCTTCTATAGTACTCTTTACGCACTATTTCTTTCATTTTTTTATGGTGAATGTTTTCGCTCTCATTTACACCTAGGTATTTATAAGCTTCTTCTGGTTTCAATTCTTTTATTGTTACAGCAGGGTCTAGGCTAATTGAGGATGTTTCTTGTATTGATCCACGTAAAACTGTAGCTTTAGCACATTTATTCAAATTAAATTTCATTCCAATGTCTTCGCTGAAGCATTTTACAGTTTGCAGAAGACCTTCCAGTTCATTATCATTCTTAGCATATAACTTCAAGTCATCCATGTAAAATAGATGGCTTATTTTCTTTTGTCCTATTTTATAACCACATTCTGTCTTATTAAGTTGACTGGTTAGTGCTATTAATGATATGCAGAATAGTAAGGGAGATAAAGAATCACCTTGAAATATACCTCTTTTGATGTTTATTTCATCAGACTTATAGGTTCCATTTATATGATTGAGGTAAAGGGTTGTTTTCCATATAGACATGCACTGTTTGATGAAATTGATGATGACGGGCGATATCTTGTATATATTTAAAGTCTTTAAAATCCAGTCATGTGGCACACTATCGAATGCCTTTCGATAGTCTATCCAGGCTGTACTAAGATTTTTCTTTGTACTGTAGCAGTTTTCCAGGATCATTTTGTTAATCAGCAATTGGTCTTTACAACCATAACAGCCACGTTTGCACCCTTTTTGTTCAAGCGGTAACATGTCATTTCTTTCTAAGAATAAATATGTCTGCTTTGTTAAAATAGATGTTAATAGTTTATATGTTGTCGGAAGACATGTAATTGGTCTGTAGTTTTTCGGATTTTTTGTGTCACCATTCTTGGGTAGAAGAAATGTAATTCCTTTTGTCAACCATGCAGGAATGTTAGTGGGATCGTCAACCATTTCTTGAAGTTCTTTGGCTATTTTTTTATGTGATGCGCTTAAATAATATAGCCAAAAGTTAGGAATTTTATCTATGCCTGGGAATTTCCAATTGTGTGTTTTTTTTAGTGCATATTTAACATCATCTTCTGTAATTCCAGACCATGTCTGTTCGGGTTTATTTTTCATTCGTTCTGTCTCTTGCGTAATCCAATGTACTTCCTTGCTAAGTTCTTTAGGGCAAGCCCATATCTTTTCCCAGAACTGTGTGACTTCTTCCATTCTGGGGGGTACTGTCACTTCAATTCTTTTTTTACCTATTTTATTATTATTATTATTATTATTATTATTATATATGGGGGGGTTATGTCTCTGTGTGTGACTGTGTTTGTGTGTGGGCGTATGTGTGTGTATGTATGTATTGCATGGGGCGAAATTACTTTTAAAAGCCCGTACTAAAAAAGAGTGAATTTTAGGTGCCTAAGAGTGTTATTTTTAAATTTACAAATGAAGAATATATCAAAATTTCAGACTAAGATTTTAAATCTATTTAGCAATTGGCGACAAACTGAAGGTTTGAAGAATCTAGCCATTTTGTTGCCAGATTCACTCAAAGCCAATTTGAGTTTTTAGATCTGTTTGAATGTGTGAAAGCAACATACTGATAGCATAACACGATCTGCAGGCTTACCTTGACCAATCCTTACTGAAATTCAACTAAATCTACCCAGGCTGTGTTTTTTTTTGTTTTTATCTCGAACCTGCCAAAGTTAGATTGCCTCTCATCACCTGGCTAGGTTAGTTCTGGCACGTGAGAGGTCGGGTATATTATTAAGACCAGATTAGCTGGAAAAAGCAATATAATCAGTAGAACACTACTACGCCACGAGTATAGTTATTATATATATTTATATATAGATTATATATACATTTTTATGCAAGACAAAGATGATGACACGCAACAGTTGGTTGGTATTTCGATAATGCTTTTAGTAAAAATGTTCTCGGAGACGGTGGGTTGCTCAGTCTGCTCCTAGCAGCACACCGATCCCATTTCTACCTTCTTATTCAAACTACGGACCCCAACTCTCCTAATTTCGTTTTCCACATCAGCTTTTTTTTGGGGGGGGTGGTAAATGTCGCTAGGGGAGTTCAATTTTCCCTCACTGTATAATTCTTATCAGCTCGAAAGATAAATAATATTACTTATCCATTTCCACTGAGTCGCCTGCTCTTCACTGATGAGGAGGATAAAACTTACTCACTCTTACTATTTGCCTCGCCTCACCCAATAAATCCGGTATCCCAAGACTAGATATTCTCACAGTTCAATTTTGACCTCGGGTCAAAAATGTATCAAAACAATGCGACAGTATTATGTATATGATTCTTTTACACATATTCAATCAATTCGGTTACTTTTCCAGACAATAAATAATTATAATGGTAAATAAAGGTTTTAGAAATACAAGCAGAAAGTTGCAGAGAGCCATTATCACTCGTATCCGGAATGAACAAGGCACATAAAGAGGGAGAAAAATATTGAAAGTAAAAGAAGCATGAAGAAATAGCTAGTGTCTTAATAAACTCGTCAAAGAGGAATGGAAAATAATGCAATTTATTTACTGCAGAAAAAGACATGAAATTATAAAAAAAAAACCATGACCTGCCGACTCGCAAAATCACTTATAGCTAAGATTTTCCGCGAAATTCATGAAACCAAACTCAACAAATTCTGACATTTCTAAGGAAAAGTTTAGTTTTAATTTTGTTTTAAGGATTTTAATTTTCTTCCTAAAGAGAATGATGCTAAATACTTTTAAAGATAATCATCCAAAAGTGTATGCGACCAATGGGTTAACGCTTGTCGTTCCCACTATAAGACTAGCATTTAACTCTATTCATAGTTGATTCTCCAAGGAAATTACATCTTGATAACATCTTTTTGAAGAGACCATCTCATAACCAAAGCAGAAAAACACATTTCACGTCTTCATATCTTCATAAAACTTATATCATGATTTGATTTTTATTTCTAATTTCTCTGTCATGCAAGTAAAAAGAAAATGTTTCTCTGTCACTAAGCTCTTTAATGTTGCTATGAATGATGCCAGGGCAACAATTCTGTGAATATGTCATGAACACCGGTGAGTCAGCTTTTAAAATATAATTAAATTTCTCTTTATGAAATAAATTAACCGAAATCGAAATCGCTTCCAAAAAAGACAAACAAGGAACGGAAGTTTTGGCCTAACATTAAAAACTGTCTCTTTCATCCAAACCGATAAAATCTTGTTACCAGCTTTGTGAATAAATGATATTTTTAATATCATTTATTCAATAATCAAAAAGCAAAAATATAAAAAGTACATTTAAAAAAAATCAGGAACAATGACGAATAATGAAAATTTAAAGAGAGTGCAAATTCAATGAGAGGTGAAATGGAAAATCCATCTGTGGTTGCTACGCAAAAACCGGTGGATCTGTTGCCTCGAAGTGCCTGTCATTGAAACATTCACAAATAAAAGCTCATTAATCAAAGCTATGATGGATTAATTGCTGTGCAATCATTCAAATTACTTCAACAATTACTGATTATTTTTTATCGTCAACAGTTCAATGACATGTTTGACGTTGGGATCTTTTCCTTCTTATCTACTTAATACCGGAGGGCGTTGAAATTCTTGGAAGACAGTGTCAACAAGCGTGCCATTAATTTGTGATAAACCAACATCTTTCTTAAAGTGCACAAAAAAAATTAACGTAAAATTATTGATTTTTACTATTCAATAATCTATGGAATTAAAGGTTGCATTTAACCCCATGATTTCGATTAAATATTGAATATGAGTTAATATCAAAGGGTCTTTTGCACTAATATAAAAGTTATTGCAGTTTTATTTTTTGGAACTAAAGTCAATAAAATGTAATTACAAAGATTATCATTCCATCTAAATCTGTTTTACATTTGCCTCGCTTTCAAAAAAATATTTGTTGAATATCTTCTTCTTCTTCTTCTATGTGCCTTGTTCCTTCAGGACGTAGATGATCATGTCTTTCCACGTCTCCCTCTCCCTGCTGGCTCACAGTATGCTTTCCCCTGTTACAGGCCAGTCAAGTACGTTACACGCTGTTTTCCCCTGTCTCTCTTTCCCCCTATATAGCCTGTTAGTATCAGGTTTTCCAAGCCCTCCTTCCTCATTGCATGTCCCAGAAGTTTCAGCTGTCTCTTCCTGCTATTCAGTATTAAGTTTCATTTTGTTTCCATCCTTTCCAAAACCTCATCGTTGCTCACATGCTAGATCCATGATATTCTAAGCATTCGTCTATAGAACCACATTTCAGTTGCCTCAAGTTTTTCCGTCATCTTCGATAAGATTTTACAGCATCCACTTCCATATTCAAGAATTGACATCAAATAGCTTTCCAGTACTCTCCCCTTTGTTTCTAGTGATATTTTCCCGTCTTTTAATTCTCTACTCAGCTTCTGGAATGCGTCATTTGCCATGCCAATTCGCCTTCGGATTTGTCTCGCATCTCCTGTCTTCTGTTAGAACATTTCCGAGATAATTAAATTTTTGTACCTGCATGATTTTAGTATCCACCACCTGTATTTGGTATTTTGGTCTGCTCATTTTGCTGCTGACAATGCATTCGGTTTTCTCGCAGATTTTTTCTTTTTGTAGTCATCTTTTGTCACTCTCTTCTGCTAACTTCTGTAGGATGTCTTCGAGTTTCCTTTCCGTGTCTGCTATCAGCTCTGTATCATCCGTGTACCATGTTGTTTAAATTGTAGCCTCCGATGATGAATCTTGGCATAACATCTATGGTTCTCAGAATAGTCTTGCTGTTGAATAGAACTGGTGAAAAGACACATCCAGTGTTTAAGAAAAAAACGCAAGGTGCTTTTCGCCTCTTTGCAAAAAATATATGAGGAACTCGACAGCTAGGAAGAAGCGTGGTCTTGTCGAAAATTGTGTACAGTCAATGGGCTTCACCGATCGTCTATGTGAAGAAAAAGTCAAATGAGATCCGCGTTTGCGCTGATTTCTCGACGTGGCTTAATGCAGCAGACAAAGACTACCATTATTCTATAGCTAAACCGGATCAAATTTTCTCGAAACTAAATGGGGAATTTTCTTTCAAAAATGACCTCAGTGACGCGTATCTGCAAATACCGGTGGAGGAAGAATTTTCTAAGTTACTATGTATAAACACGCATGGTGGGTTATACAAGATCGAACGTCTACTTTTCAGGGTCAAGGTAACGCATGAAACAAGTGATGGATACTATGCTGAGCGACTTTGACTTCTCAGCTGCATATTTAGACGTCCTTTTAATGATCGGTCAAAATGTATAACAGCATAAAGAACATGTGCATAAAGTCTTCGAAAGAATTCAGGACTATCGGTTCAAATCAAATGCGACTTCTTTATGAAAATAATTAAATACTTGGGACACATCATCGATAAAGATGACATAAGACCAGATCCAGAACGGTCTACAGCAGTCAAGAACATGCCAGCGCCCGAAAATGTATCTACCTTTTTTATTTCAAATGTAGATGTGTTTTTGAACTTGTATTGTTTTCCTTCTATTATTATGTTTCATACCCCACATCTTTTTTTGTTGCAGTTCATGACCTCCCCCCCTGTGTTGTGTGTTACTCGAATTTTGATAAGGTTATTTTTAGGATTGGCAAGCTATTACCAGTCATTTATACTGAGGATATACAACTTAGGGGCTCCATTAAACGAACTATTGAAAAAAGACAAAAACTGGGAGTGGACATCTGAGTTACAAGAAGCATTCGAAAAAATAAAGAAAGCCCTAACGTCGGACTCATGTTCTAGAACACAAACTTGATGTTATAGTTGTCAACGACGGCTGCTCGGATGGCGTTGGAGCATGTATTATGCTTAAGATTCCAGATAGATCTCACAGAGCAATACGCTCATGTGTTGAGAACGCTTCTTTCTGCAGAAAAATATTCGCAAATCGAGGATTCGTTGTTAGGGAATATTTTCGCAGTAACGAAGTTCCACAGTTACATTCACAGTAGACAATTTATGTGTAGACGGACCATAAATGGCTACTTACAATCTTCGATTCCAGGAATGGTCTGCCTGTGCATACAGCAAATAGACTGTGGAGATAGGAAAAATTCTTTTAAAGTATAACTTCAGAATTGATTTCCTACCGTCTAAAAAACTTCGTCACGCCGACGGACTGTCCAGATTAATCCTAGAACACAGAGAACTTCTTGAAGATACTCTGATTTATTCTCTTCAAACAGAAAGAAAATGTAAAACTACATTGTGCAACACAGTGAGGGAACTCCTTGTAACTCTCGACCAGATAAAACAAGAAGCTGTATATGATGTGTTTATCAGACAAACCAAAATCAAAATTCCTGAAAAGGACAAATGAATTTCGGATATTTTTCTTTATGTGACGATGTAGTGCTATATAGGGAGCGAATCGACATTCACACACCACTACAAAGCGCAATTCTGAAAGATTCCTTGTCGGTCAATCAGAAATTACAAAGAAAAAACTCTGCGCAGTTATGTGTTCTGGCCGAACATGGATAAGGATATAGAAATATGGTAAAATCCTCTAAAGACTGTGCGTTGGCAGCTAACGCACATCCACTGAAATACAGTAAAACAGACAGACCATGCTCTCGAATTCATGTGGATTTCGCAGGTTCGCTAGACGGATTCTACTATCTTATTTTATTAGATAGTTTTTTCTAAGTGGCCAGGAGTTTCTAGATGTAGAAATCTCACTACAGAAGTGACAATAAATTTCCTACACGAACTGTTCGCCATAATCTGGCAAGTCGATTGTTTAGTGTCAAACGCAATTTACGTCCGGATTTAAGGATTTTTGTGAGACCTACCTGATCAATCATATCACGATTGCTCTATTTCACCCAAGCTCAAATAGACAGGCCGAACGCTTCTATGCCATGCTAAAATGAGCTCTGAAGAATGCTAGGAGCACACCCACAGAAAAGGCCCTAGAACAGTTTCTTAAGATGTATAGAATCACTGCCAACGACAACACGCTATCATCATTACCCCCAGCCGAGGTAATATGTGCGCGTAAAATAAGGTCTGTGTTAAACAAGCTATTTCCCAAACAAATATAACCTGGACCAACAAACATGGTACCTACGAAACTTTACCAACCCGGAGAGAGAGTATTTTCCGGGTGCACCGGAAGAATAGATGTTTTTGGAAAATGGGTACAATTGATAAAATAATAATTAATATGAATTATATAATAAAACATCCCCAGTTCATTCACAAAAGACAAATCAAATCAGTAAACGCCTGTTGGACGATGCTGGCAGCTGTCCTTCTGAAGAAAAAGAAGTAATACCTTCGATGAAAGCGATATGGAGATGATTTTTTTCTTTTGGAGATCAACATGGGGAGACATTAATAAACTACACAATCTACTAAAAAACTTGTACCTTAAAATTAAGTTCACGCTAGAATATCGCTATAATGAATTGCCATTCCTATACACACTCATAAAAAACAGGTACATCATAACAGGCATTTGCCATAAACCCACAAACACCCAACAATACCTGCATTTCAAGAGACACCAGCCTAAAAATTTTCTAAAATCCATCCCCTACTTCCTAGTAAGATGAATTTGCACAAAAGTATGTGACAAAACTCTTCGTAAAATATGCCTATAGGAACTACGAAGAATATTAGAATTAAGAGTATCGCCCACTCCACTAATAAACAAGGATTATCAACTGGAAGAGGAAATAACATTAGAATCTCTCCGGAGAAAAAAAATGAAAAAAAGAAGAAAACATTTTAGCATATGTTTCCACACAACAAAAACAAACCAGAATTATTCACAAAGATAGAAACACACATAAAATTACTCAACAAAAATGATAAAATAAGGGAAATCTTAAAAACAACCAAAATGATTAAAAGCAAACTCAATCCCACAAATATATGAGAGTGGAGGCGAGAAGTATTAAAGAGGGAAAGCCATTGAGATAATCAGTCGCTTCTGTTACCTATTATAGGCCTTTGCAAATGTTTGTGGAGATTTCGTAGTTAATTTTGTTCAGGTTAGGTTTTAACTGTTTTATATATGGCTTCGATAGTAGAGAAAGATGTTTATAATAGAAAATGCTCACGCGATTTCTAAACACGCGCGGCCAGCGAGAACTTTGAAAGACAGCTTGTTTGCAAAAACACAAATACAATTACATTAAAGTCAAAACATGAGGAAAAAAATCATCAGTCTTAAGTAAGTGGCATTTTTGTCAATGAATAAATTTATGCAAGTTTATGAAATAGAATAATCGATAAAAAGGGCTGAAGGGTTAACAGAAAATTTATGTATGACCAATAAGTCGAAACAAGAACTTGCAATATAATTGATGCTGTCTTGTCATCTCGATTTCAGTCACTTTCTCACCGACGTCAAGTAGCTTGCCTCAGTCTTTTCTATAAATATTAGTTTAAGCGTGCTACTGAATTGACATCCAGTTCCAACAATTTTACCGTTGAAATAGTTAAATGTAACCGCCACTCCTACTCTTTTCACGCAATTACAGCCTGAGGAATTTCCTTCTGTTTACATGCTTCTTTGATAGCGCCAATTCCCCAAAAGTTTGAAAGTCACTTGTATTTCCATCATCTTTTAATCTCGTTCATCTTTTATCATCCGTCAACAACCCCGGTGCCCAATCGTTTCTCTCAATCTAATCACTTGCGCACTAGTGGCGATCTTGTCTTGCTTGGGGTGAAATGATTAGTAAGTATTAGATTATTAATCGGTGCATCATCTGACGAATACTCAGAATGCTTGGTGTTCTTTACATAAAGAATTTTTGGTTGAATCGTAGATTTGTTCTTCTGCAGACGCTAGGCCTACTCAGTCTATGATTATAAGTAGGAAACAAATTATGCTAACAAGGAGAGACTGTTTAGAGAATTTAACATTTTTTTTTTTAATCATCTCACCCCAAGCAAGGCATTCCACTGCCACTATTGCGCATGGGGCTACATAGGGGAAGGTAAAGAGAAGGAGTGGATAAACATAGGGAATGTCAGGAGAAAGGTGACAGATGAGTAAGGATAGCGAGGATGAGGGTCGGGCAGATGGGAAGAGTGCTTGATAGAATGGGAGCAGGTTAGTGTGTTAGGAGGTGTGTATTGACCTTACATTTAAACTCGGGGAAGCAATCGTTTGGAAGAGAATTCCACAGTCGGGAAGTGCAAGGAAAGAAACTGTTGGAGTAGAAGTTACGGCTGCATTTTATCGGTTTCACTGTAAAAGGGTGGGATCTAGTTGCTAATCTAGTATCTCGTGCAAATTCGTATTTAGGGGGCACCAGTGATCTAAGTTCATCGGAGCAGAAGCCGTGAAAGTATTTATAGAAGAGACACAGGGAAGCCACGTCTCGCCGGTGGGAGAGAGACTGCAGGCGGTCTGCCAAGTCGGTATCTATCACATTACGGCATATTTAAGACAAAAAAAAACGTAGTTTTTTTTTAAGTGTCGATGACGTAGATTTGATTAAGGTATACCTAAACTTGCAAGGAAGTGACTCACACACGTGATTTCATCAAATTACTTTGTGGTGCATATGAAATGACGCATGCAGAATCCAGTTATGAACAACTGATTACCGCTGTCTTTCTTATAATGACGAGGGTCGCTTTTTGTACTATAGCATTCATGCGTAGCACCCTGTATCCGTTGGTTCAATTGTTGAGATCTTTTGTTATCTTTATCCACCTGTTTCACCGTTGAATTCTTTAGGGTTTGTTTGCATTTAGTCTTTGTCCTAGTCTTAGGCCCGGTCGCCTAAACTAACTGAACAGTATTCTAGAACACCTAACTGAACTGCATTAGAGTCAATGGACCACGCAATCTCTTCCATGAAATCAAACAACAACCATCAAATACAGAAGAATGTTACACTAAACAAATTTATTAGAAACATTCACCAGAGAAAAAAATTAGCAAATTAAAGAAATTTACATGTTATTACCACCCAATAAAATAAACGTAACAACTCTAATTTTTTATTGCACAGTCCGTAGTAATGCAATTTAATGGCGTTTTTATTATTGTTATTTACATAAATCAGATCGTTAATAATCAATGTCATTGTCCGCCTCTTTCATAAGATGTCATCGTCTTTGACCAAATAAGTCAGCAATTTTTATTACGTATAGTTCACTGAAAATTTTCATTTAGCTTCCAAAAATAAAAATAAGGAAAGTGAAAATCAATATTCCTCAAAAACTTATGAACACTGAAGAAAATAATTATTTTGATCTCAAAATCAGAAAATTATTAACAATCTTCGAATTATCTGCAGAAGGTAAAAATAATCATAATCAACAAAAATCACTGATGTCGGTATATTAAAAATGTAAAATTGCAATAAGTGGAGGGGTAATTATGATAATTTGAATAACTGAAATATTTCTTTAATCATCATCATCTACATTATCAATAGTATAACTTTAATCATCATCATCTACATTATCAGTAATATGACTTTAATCATCATCATCTAAATCTTCAATACTATTACTTTAATCATCATCATCTACATTTTCAGTTCTATGACTTTAATCATCATCATCTACATTATCAATACTATGAATTTAATCATCATCATCCACATTATCAATGCTATGACTTCAATCATCATCATCTACATTATCAGTAATATGACTTTAATCATCATCATCTACATTTTCAGTTCTATGACTTTAATCATCATCATCTACATTTTCAGTTCTATGACTTTAATCATCATCATCGACATTCTCAATACTATGAATTTAATCATCATCATCTACATTATCAATACTATGACTTTAATCATCATCATCTACATTATCAATACTATGACTTTAATCATCATCATCTACATTATCAATACTATGACTTCAATCATCATCATCTACATTATCAGTACTATGACTGTGTGTAGACGCAGAATAAGGGAACAGCCGCATTTAAATGATTCGATAGGTATTAATTCATCCATCAGGGATAAATAGACCGGGAAGCTTACCCCAGTTCAGTTCACTTCACAGTCGATGTCTGTCAACTTGGAAGTCCACCTTGGACATTTAGCTATTGATTATATTGCAGGAACACTTCACTCTAAAGGTTAAGTTCAGTCTAAGAATTCTTCTCTAAAAAGATACCTTGCCCTATATGTACTAAACCAGTATGCCTGTGCCGTCAAAAATGACGGCAAAATATTTACATCGATAAGCCGGCAACAAATATATATATATATATATATATATATATATATATAAACTTATTTATAAATGGAACTTTGTCTGTGTGTTTGTCTCTGTGTGTGTGTGTGTGTGTGTGTGTGTGTGTGTGTGTGTGTCCGTTATCTGTAGACTCCGAAACGGCTGAACCGATTTTCTTGAAAGTTTACACAGTTGTGCTATAAGCGTCTGCGAGTGTTTTTAGCTAGGTTTTGTGTCGAGGTACCCCCGATAAATATCGAAAATCGATAATCGAAAAAATCGGGTTATGGAAGGAGTGGTCCGATTTTAATCAAATTTCATACACTCATAAACAAATGCATAAGAAACGATATTCAGAAATTTCAAGATTGCAGTTCTTACAATAGTGCAGAAACTCGATAATATATATATATATATATATATATATATAAGGCAAGATGTGTGTTTGTGTGTGTTTGTTTATCTGCCTGTATATCTGTATTTTTCAGCCCTTTTATTTAAATTTTTGCTTCGGCTTTGGCTCTAAGTAGGTATAATTGTAGTTCTTAGTCTCAGCCATGATACCATTTACTTAAAGGGCTTATTTAGCCTTCAAAAGTCAGTTTATGACGAAAAAAACGTATTTGATATCGATACCAGGAAATCAAAATTGGACTTACATCCATTCATTCTTCTTTCAGTCTAAGGTTTCGCTTTAACTGGAAACAACTATTGCTTTTTAGTCTTTCGTACCAACGTCCAAAGAATCTGACCTCCAGGACCATGGATTAGTTTTAATGCTTTCATTACACTCGAACAACACCGGGCTATACTGCTAGTATATATATATATATATATATATATATATATATATATATAGAGAGAGAGAGAGATAGATAGATAGATAGATAGATAGATAGATAGATAGATAGATAGATATCCTAATAAATACAAATAAAAAATTGCAGCATTTAAAGCATTACATTAATTTAAAACAGTGCTCAATATAAAAATAGAGCAATGAATAATTTTGATTAATTATTATTTCAATTTTGAAACAATCTACAATTTTATAGTAGTTTTTAGATTTTCACATGTTCTAAAGTAGTAATGTATATATACATATATATATATATATATATATATATATATACAGCGGTTTTTATTACAACTGAGAGGACATACATATATATATATATATTTCATTTTTAAACGAGTTATTTCGCTAACCACATTTCTACCATGAGTGGTATCTTCAGGCAATTTTTGATAACTAATTTTATCGTTTATCGTTTTTCTTTTTAAGAACGCTCTTATAACATTGCCTGAAAACATCATTGATGCTAGAAACCTAGGTTGCGAAATAACTCATTTAAAAATTGAAAATATTCAAAAGTTCTAAAATATAATTGTATCGAACACTTTTAACACAAATATTTACTGGTCTAACCCTATTATAACCAAAAGCTAAGTATTAAACAATCACTATATATTCTTCAATACTTGACGACATAATTATTTCAATAAAATAAAATAAAAAGACACAAAAAGGCGGCAAGTGCTTTCATAATTTGTAATGAATTTTAAAGTTAGATATAGAATAGTTAATGTCAACAAACCTTATTCTAGATGAATTTTGATCATGTGCCAAAATTGCATATTCAAGCAATAAATACACTCATTATAATATAGGATAGTATAATATAATATAAGATAGGAAATAGGATAGATTTTGGCCCATGTTTAGTTTTTGCTTTGTAGCCGGTTGAAACTTGCTGAATTACTGACTTTCGGTCGTGTTTCTCACTGATAACAACCATGGAAACACGACCCGAGGAAACACCCGCATGGGTCCATGACAAAGTTGATTAACGAGACATATTAAAAATAATAGCCAGAGAAGAAATAATGTAAGATGTAGTTTTTCGAGATGAGTATAGTAACGTTGGATGAGTGTTGTTGTGGTACAGTGGATATTGACTCGGAACGACAAATCGGGGTGCCGAGTTCGAATTCCAGTTGAATTCCTTGCATGTACTTACGCAAAAATAACCTTGGCAAAGGTATTGATCCTTCTCTTCCCTCCACTTGTGCTCTGAAGAAATTAAAATAATAAAATAGTGTATATGTTATTCTGCATTCGCAATTTATTTTTATACATTTTTTTTCACCCCGAGCAAGGCATTTCACGGCCACTACTGCGCAGGGGGCTACATACAGTGGAGGAAGGATGGTTTAATATAGGAAATGTCAGAGGGTGGGTGATAGGCGGATAAGGATACCGAGAATGAGGTTTGGGTAGATAGGAGGTGTCTATTGACCCTACATTTAAACATTTGGAGATTGTAGCTGTCGCGAAAACAGACTTGTGGAAGGGAATTCCACAGGCGGGAAGCGCGAGAAAAGAAGCTGTTGGAGAAGAAATTGCGGTTACATCTTATCTGTTTAACCAGTGATCTAAGTTCATCGGAGCAGAAGCCCTAAAAGTACTTGTAGAAGAGGGACAGGGAAGTCACATCACGCCGGTGAGAGAGTGGTTGCAGCCGGTCTGCCAAGTCAGTATCACCAAGTTACAGATTCTCCTTTGTATTTTGTCAAGAAGCCCAAGGAGAGTAGCAGGGGCACCCGACCATATATGGCACCAGTATTCAATACATGGGCGAATCGTAGATTTGTGTATGTACAGGATAGATTCAGGCGGGAAAAACTACCGGGCTCTGCACAGAGAGCCGATTTTCATAGCAGCAGATTTGGCAATGGATTCAATATAGTCATTCCATTTCAGGTCCGCCGAAAGTGTAAGGCCAAGGAGGCGTAGTGCTTTACTCTCTGGGAGGCAAGCCTGTTCCATGCCAATGGGAGGTAGATGCGATTGTCTATGGTGGTTAGTTGATAACAGCTTCGTTTTAGAAGCATTGAAATTTACTAGCCATTTACTAGACCCCAGGTCACTACGGATTGGAGGTCCTTTTCAAGCTCCTCAGCGAGGTTCGCTTTGTCGCCCACACCGGGTTTTTGATCGAGGCGAGAGTAGATTGTACTTGGGATCTAATGGCTTCGGGGAGATCATTAATGTACATCAGAAAGAACGTGGGACCTAGGATAGAACCTTGAGGGACGCCCGCATTCGTATGGTAGTTTTGGGAGGCATGCCCATTTAATACTACCTTTCTATGTGCGGTTAGAGAGGACTGACTGGATGTGGTCAAACAGATGTCCAGTTATACCGTAGCTCCGCAGTTTGCATAAGAGGCCAGCGTGCCAGACCCTGTCGAACGCTTTGGAGATATCCAAGGCAATGGTTCGGGCTTCGCCATTCTTGTCAAGAGCCCGGTATCTGTACTCGGTAATGGTCGTTAGCATATCAGCAGTAGACCTGGTGAAGCGAAACTCGTACTGTTTGTCAGAGAGAAGCCTGTGGGCCGTGAGATGCTGAATCACCTCGGCGTTGATAATGGCTTCGAAAACTTTGCCGAAGATCGGAACGAGATTAATAGGGCGGTAATTGGCGGGGTCTGAGGGTTTGCCAGAATTCTTATATATAGGAACTACACAGGAGGTCTTCTAACAGGCAGGAAAGCAGGAAGCAGATAGGCAGAGGTTATAGAGTTTAGAGAGGACAGAGGAGAGTTCTGGGGCACATTTCTTCAGTACTATGATTGGGATTCCGTTCCCGCCGCTCGCTTTGATTGAATACATACTAGATGATGCATGGCTTTTGTGCATATATATGTTTGTTTCTTGGTTGATTATTTAGCGTAAATCAACCACTCTTTAATGGCAAAGTCTAAATATTTTGTGTACAAACTTATGATTTCAGGTTAGTTTGTACACCATAAAATGTAATAGCGGAAATTTCACTAAAAAATTTATTGTTCCTAATAATCTTATAAAAAGATTACTGCTTGTATTTTTATAATTTTTAATGCTGTGTTGACTAACATTTTGCTAAATAAATGTAGTGTTGGTCATTTTACTTGTTAATAACTTGTTGATTACTAACTTGTTGATTTTTTGATTAGGGGAAAAATATTTACCCATAACTGGGACCTTAGCAGGTGCTATAAGCCCGGGTCAGAATAAGAAAACAGCAGTTAAGGAGTGGTTCCACGCTCATCAAAATCTCCAATCTGCAAACCAGAAGCTTTTCTAATGGATGTAATTTATCCTCTTACCCAGAGTGTGTGGTGCAGTGGATATTGGCTCAGAAAGGAGAAATCGAATGAGCTGTGTTCGAATTCCAGTTGAATAGCTTGCATTCGCTTACGCGCAAATATCCTTAAGAAAGGTATTAATCCGACTCTTCCCTTCGGTTATGGGTTAAATAACAGGAGAGATTGGTGTTTCCATAACCTTGACTGGTAACCAGTCTACTGCAGAAAGTATTAACAACCAACAGTCAGGTCACTTTCGACACATGATCGCCTAAGCGTGTATTACGCATGACACTTGACTGACTGATCCAGAACAAACCGAGCTTAATAGACGATTATTTTTATCGACTAGCGTTTGATAAATCGTAGCTCGCAAGCCACATGCGCTTCTTTGTACTTTAATAACCAGCTTGTGAAAATATGTTGGCTTTTTCATGACAGTTAATATTAAAATCCCCATAAATGCAGTTAATATAAAATGCAAATAAGTATATTTTCAAGATTTATAACTAGTCACTATGCATGAATGTTCATTTAACGGAATTCGGCCTCGTTGTAGATAGCCCACTATAAGTCATAAAAAAGTTTAAACCAAGAAGAGCAAATTGAGTTGAAAAATAACATTCTATATATACACATATCAAGGTTTTTACAATTAAAGTAATACTTGAAGAATAGGTCAAACGGACGTTAAAATGTTCATGGCAATAAAATACTGAAAAGAAAATGCTTAGGAATGTGGGAGCGTTGTAAGTAAGGAATGTTTTAGATGTATTCATTCCTTAGGCCAGTCAGTAGTTTTGAGACAGGGTAGAAGGTAAGGAGAGGGGAAGGGAGCCGAGCCTAGTAGCCGCTTGAGTTGGTCAAGTTAAATACTAATTACTCTCGTCTCTCTCTCTCGATGCTGTGTGGGTGTGTCTGTGTCTTGTCTGGCGATGCTTTCTATATCGGCTTTTTATATCTTCTTTTTGGATCGCAGCAGATCATTTCGGATTCACACTTGTATTTGATTTTGCGCTACCCCTTGGCCGATAAATAAAATTCGCGTAGGATCGCGAACTGGAAATTTAATATTTAATTAATTTTTATTTTTCAACCGGAATATCTGCCTGAATGCAGGTTCACACGGACGACTTTTGTTCATTTGGTTTTTGTTCGTGAAATTGCGAACATCCGGTCCTTCGCTTTTGCTCGGTTGGTATTACCACAGCTCTTATATTTAGCAAGTATGCCCACCCGTGTTATATAAGTTTACCGAGCTCTAGCCAGGCAGGTTTCGATGATATCAAAAAGAACCCAAGTTTGGCCACAAAGACTGACTTAGAATTTGCTGAAAGTCGAAGTTCTATATATTTTCAGATTCTAATCATGCTTTCTTTTTTCTTGTGATGGTCAGAGAAAAATAAGAAATTTCTTACTTTATTCTGGGGTAACTCTATTCCAATAAGAGTAAAAAATAGTACAAATTTCTTGCAGACCAATCAAAAATGCTATAAACAAGTCGTCATAAATTTATACATTCTTATGTCAAACCAATATATTATTACAACCGTTGCTATCGTATTGATATTATTTGAATAATCATAGTACTATCCTAATTATCGCTAGAGAATGTTAAGTGGTAAGGTTCGTTTTTGAATTTGGGAATGTAGATATTCAACGTACAGTAACTATATAGACAAAAGAAATAAGCTAAAATATACCCCTGACCTTACAAAATGTCACTGCGTTGATAGTAATACCAGTTGATATATATAGGGTTAAATTGTAGTGGTGTTTTGTATTTATTTTGTATATATATATATATATATATATAACACGTTAATATATATATATATATATATATATATATATATATATAACACGTTAATTTCATTGCATGTAGAAAAATATGATAATATAATTTCATGTAGAAAAATATAATAAAATAATTGCATGTAGAAAAATGATAAAATAGTTGCATGTGGAAAAATATGATATCATTTTAGTACCACAGAGCAAATAAAAATTATTATTAGTTGCATTATTAACTGTGTAAATTATTTCCAGATAGATTAGAGTGGAAAAAATATATATTACAACATTTTTAAAATCTGAAAAGCTAGATAAGAATAGAAGAAAATAAAAGGAAAAATACATTTTTGCAGGTGTGTTCTACGGGTCAGAGAGGGTGTTCATATTGCCGTCCATTGGAAGCTCTCATACGATACAGCTGGTTAAAACGAAAAAAGTGTATCAATTTACATGCCCATTCAAAGATTGTATCTCTGCTACTAATAATAAACCCACTACATATATTGGTTTTACTACAATCACGCTCTTCCGTAGACTTACCTGCCACTTTTCTGATCAGAGTTCAATTAAACAACATTACTTAGAACAACATAGCCATGTAGGCAATATTGGACAGATCTTAGTCAACAATACAATAATTACTCACACAAACACACTGTAAAATGAAAGCTTCAGATATTGGAGGCCATCTACATTAAATCCAAACAACCTAAACTTCATAAAATCACGTTTATATCTGGTCATAACAAATTACATTGCATTTGAATATATGGTTCTGTTGTCATTTTGCGCAATCACGCGGTGTGACGTCATAGTACGGCATTGCAAATTTGAGAACTGCATTTGTTATTTTTGCTAACTATTGACGTTTTTTAGCGGAGTTTTATGTCGATACAAGATAAAATCGTCGCTGATGGTGGATGTCATTGTGTTATCGTCCTTATAACCTCTCTGAAGACGGCTCATGTAAGCCGAAAGCTTAGAACCAACTTAATAAAAAATTATTCAAATGTTGGAGAATTTTGGTCTTTAATTTCACCTGAAATTAAAGCCAAAATACGATGTTTACAACGGTTCATGATTAAACATAATAGACATTCATTGTCTCTTATATTTAACAGTATATGTTTAGAAAATTATTTGCTGCCTCGATACACTATATATATATATATATATATATATATGTAAACATGTTACGGAAATTAACGAATTTTAACGAAACTTGGTTATAAGCAACCGACAATTTGTAATGAATTATTTTGAACATTATTTTTACCGATACTCGTACTGAAGTAGATATTCTGTTTTTAATTAAACAGTATTTTTTATATTTATATCTACCGGCCTGATTATTTATGATAAATTTTTATTACGAAAATGTTTGATACCCAGCAGGATTCGAACCTGCGACCCCTATTACATAGGGGAAGCATACCATTTGATCTGGTGCAGTCTTGACCACTCGACCATGGATAGCTTCTTGATCAAAATATCTACTATTTTCGTAATAAAAATTTATCGTAAAATAATCAGGCCGGGAGATATAAATATAAAAATACTGTTTAATTAAAAACAGAATATCTACTTCAGTACGAGTATCGGTAAAAATAATGTTCAAAATAATTCATATATATATACCGGAAAATTAAAACCTGAATAGATCTGGGACGGAACCTGTAGTTTGTTTTAGGTCTGAGTGTTTAGTATGTCATTAAATTTCCCCTTATTTCTTGCCCTATATATATATATATATATATATATATATATATATATATATATATAGTGCTACAATCTAATATATATATATATATATATATATATATATATATATATATATATATGTTCCAAATTTGGTAATTTTTACTTTTATGAAGTGCTCAATACAGATGCAGAGCTTTATAGATTTATAGTTATTATTAATTATAAAATAACATATTGGACTGCAACTCCGATTCTTTCAGATTTCGATGTTAAGAACACCGTCATCAGACTGCCTAATCATGGAGTACATTTCAGATTTCGCGAAATGCTTGATGCCACCTTCATTGATAAGGAATGTACTGAATTTTGAGATATGCCGTCATTCGTTCTATAACATAAGTCAGTGGGTGTCTCTTAGAGAAAGGTATAGAATTAAATCACTAACGCATAAAATACGAAGAACTTAGTGAGCTATGATATATTATATTATATACTCTATGAACTGTGCCAGCAACGCTGAAATCGAGGTTGAAGGATTTAGAATACTCAGTAGTGCGATAGCTTTCAAAATACTTGACTACTTCAAGTCAATGATCATCGTTGCATATCCTGCATATACTGATAATTTCAACCTCTTCAAGTGAAGCATCTTCGTTGTATATCCTTCGTATCCTGATAATCTTAAGTTCTTTTTTAACTACTTCAAGACAGAGATATGTGTTATATATCCTGCTTATATCTTAACTATTTTTTTTATATTTTCTATTACATTAATTCATTAACCCCTACCTTGTGTGGCTCTTGGGCCAAAAACATTCATTTTACTCACAAATTATTTCTTGAATATGAGATTCATATTCATTATCTTATATTAATTAAATGAAATATATATCTAGAAGCTAATTATCGAACAACACCCGTAGATCAACAATGGAACTCACTATTTACAAAAAAATATCATTAATGTCCACTGATTTTACACGCAACGACTCATTATGTTTTATATGTAGAATTTAAATTGTTGAATCGTTGTAACGTGATAAGGGTGCGATGTACAAATTGAGATTTAGATGACTTCGAAAAGAAAGGGATATCATTTAAACCGTTAATACCGCAAATTTATTAAATTGAATATTTTCCCCAACGTATCTTGATTTGTTAATTCTATACATTTATTCAGTTTTTACTGTAATTAATATTCCGAGTCTACAATAACCTGGCTATCTTAATTAACCCTAAATTTGAAAAAGACTTTTATCATTCGCAAAAAGGAAGCTTTTTTTTGTATTTATACTATATTTGTTTGTGCTTCAGTTGTTTCTCTGTTTCTTTTTTACCTACGGCAATAATATTCCATTAAATAGAAACTGATGAATGTCGAGCGATACTTTCTTCAACAAAGAATATAAATTATAAAAAGGGTCTAATGAATTTTCATGATTTATTAAAACAGGAAATACATTCTTGGCTTGCGTGTTTGCGATAAGTACATTTAATTGAATATTTTATAATCTTGTTCTTTTAAATATTCATCCAGGAAAGTAAAGAAACGATTAGTGACAAAATGATGTTGCGGCGTCGGAAGAAGTCGCCGTTTGCCAATTATTACACTTGCTTTAACCTGACACAAGGCTAATATATACGACAAAATAGTGTGGTTCCAACCAACCATAAATATCTATATATTTATATCTATATATAAATGGCATGATAAACATTAGCTATGTACAGAATATAACCTAGTCTGAACGAGCAGTCAAAAATCTGAGGAAGACAGCGAGAACTGAATTTGCTAAAATGCTGATTGACCAGCTGATTGACCAGTCGACAACTCTACTCTCATAAGTCGACAACTCTACTCTCATAAATGTAAGAGATTTTAGCGGATAAGATATTAATTAAAATAAACCTTCTTCTTCACTTTTATAAAAAATTCACAATGACGTCTGAAATCCTGCTTTTCCCAAATAGAAAAAAGGATTGACCATGTGCTTAAAGAAAAAGTCGAAACCAGATATTCGCAAGTAGGAGTTAATTTTATTTTTCACCAGTGGGATCGACTTGCAAGACTTGAGGACTTCCCGAGCAAGTGCGAAAGTCTAAATACTAATAAAGGCCACGAACAGTGTCAATCACGGAGAGATTCAGATGGGAGGCGCGAGACGAAACATCTAAAATGTAACATCAACTTTAAACGACTCGGACATTGTCCTCTTCCTCTTTCTCCTTATCTCTTTCAACAATTACTACTAGAAACATTTTGTACGAACTCTTCATACATTTAGATTTCTTATTGAACATTAATTCCTACGAATTCTTGTTATTTCTCCTTTTAATAAATTTATGATTGGACATGAAAAATATATATTTTATTCTTACACTATTCCACACAATTCCAGATATTCCATCCTGCTGATAACCAAACTTCTGATAATTCTGATGATGATAATCTTGCATAAAACTTCTAAGCTGTAAGGAGTTTTGTTAAGACCGAAAAAAAGAAAAAATAACCAGCTCCCCACGCTACACTGGTGACCACAGACGTTTGAAAAGAACACGCAACACTCACCCTACATCTTCACTGACGCACTCCAATTTTCACTGGCGACCTCGGACCGAAGCGGAAACAGATCGCCTAATAGAAGAACCACTTCTTCACTAGCGACACCGAATGTCCAAGGAAACGCACCCATCTTCTTCGCTGACACTCACCGATGTGGAAAAAGAATGCCTAATGGAAGACTCGCTTCTACAAGATATTATCTTGCCAATCACCAAGATGACTGACGTATTTTGTTCTACTTGATTTAATCTGTCAGAAAATGGAGAAATCTAATGAGACTTACTATGGGGACACATCAGTTTGCCAAGATAAGCAATCTACGATATCATCAAAGATGAAGGAAAAACTTGAAGCAACTGAAATGTGGTTCAATCATGGGGCGAATATCATGGATCGAGCATGTGAGCAGTGTTGAGGTCTTAGAAATGATGGAAACGAAAAGTAATTTAATACTTAATTTAATCAGGAAGAGACAGCTAAAGTTCCTGGGATATGCAATTATGAAGGAGGGTTTGTAGAACCTGATACTAACAGATAGAGGGGAAAAGAGACAAGAGAAAGCAGCGGAGAACATATTTGAAGGACCTGATCGCACGTGTTGGCATGGTGGAACAGGAGAAGGCGTTCTAAGAGCCACCAGCGATAATGAAAATCCATGACCGCTTACGTCTTGAAGGGACAGGGAACATAGAAGAAGAAGAAGAAGAAGAAGAAGAAGAAGAAGAAGAAGAAGAAGAAGAAGAAGAAGTCTATGAACAAGGGTACATATACATTTCTGGAATTAATGAAACATAAGTAATATTTTACCTGTAAAAACTGTATTTATAGAGCATAAATGACACGCAACCCAGGCAAAAGCACCTTTTCTTTTTAGAGAAACAAGCGTTCAGATGGATTAATTTAATTTTTATGATTTAACGGCCCATTGCAAGATCTTTGAAGATTTTAAAATTTTAAGCATGTTTATTTTTTAGATAATAAACATTTAATTTTTTAATTTCCACGAATTAACCCATAGCTAGGGAGAAAATGTAGATTCATACAGTTCCCAGGGTTATGCGCGTGTAAGTGAATATCAGTTACTTGAGTGCCATGCGTTATACACGCTTGGGCAATCATGTCTCGAAAGATACATGACTGACTGGGCAGATGATTATCCCGCAGTAGGTTGCCATTACTTTGAGCATTAGACCTCAATCTGTCTTGTTATTTAACCCATAATTGGAGAGAATAAACGGATTAATACCTTTCCCAAGGTTATTTGTGCAAGGAATTCAGTTGGAATTCGAACTCGGCTCCCCGATTTCTCGTTCCGAGCCGATACCCTTTACAGCACAATGCACATCTGAAATAACACGGCCGTACCTGGATGGGCCTGGACCACCATACTTTCGGTTAACAGCCGTAAGGGAACATAACGTACCCAAATGGAAATGGAACTCATAATTCTTATGCTTAATATAATTGGTATATAATATGTACACTTTTATTTTCAAGGCTACATGAATTACTATCTATGTTTGGTATATATTTACCGTTTTATATACGGTGGTATAAACTGCCCTGTTCTGACTTATACACCTGGGATAAAACAGCCAAGGCTAGAATAACTCTAGATATATTTTGAGCCGCTCTACTGAGTAGTGTATAAAATTATCCCTAAATATAAAAAGATGCTACTTTGAAATGTCAGTTTATTATATTATTGCTTGGACAAACATAATAAATGACAAATAACGAGACGACTCACAATGGAAATCAAATAGCTCGCTTCTAAGGATAAAAATGGACGAAAGTAATGAAATGGAAAAATTAGATCAACAAATAGATGAGAAATAAAACCAAAGAAGCGCATCTATTTGGATGAGAAGTTTAACATTACCAATCTCTACATCCTAAGCAAATCAAATTTAACTAATTAAATAGATTATTGTTGATTTATTTAGCTTCCTACGCCTTTTGTGATCATGTATTGTTTCCTGTAATTTTTTTTTCTCCGTCATACTATAGTTTTACAGTAGATGATTCGAGTGACTGTCACTGGAAGCCAAGGGAAAATAATCTGTCCTCATTAGCAGACGACTTGCTTCATCGTATCCTCAATTGATTCATATTATCTTAATATTTGAAATACAGTTTACTCTTTGAGGCAGAAGATTTTAGCCTTGTGTTGACAGGTCAAGCTATTTATTAAAAGTTTATCCGTTGAAACAACTTATTAGCTACGCTTTGAATTTTCCAATTCTGCATTATCCCGCATCCCCGTTTATTGAAACCAAAAGAAAGTAAATATCACAAATAAACCGTCACTTCTTCTAATATTCTCGCTGTTTTTTTAAATGCATTAAATAGAAATTTTATAAAATTCAGATCATTTGTAAAACTCATTCGGAGGGATTTTCGAAATGCTCCTATAATAAATGGCTCGACCATCGTCAAACATATTAAAACTATATTATTATTATTATTGGTGGTGGAGGTGGTAGTGGTGTTGTTGACTTGCTGTTTTTTTTTGTTTTTTTTTTTTGCTGCAGTAAGACGTTCATTGCAGTTATCAAGTGGTTAAGACCGTTGAATAATTAACAGCAAATATCCCCAAGTCTCTATTTCCCGTCTCAGTTTCATCGCCGACCCCAAGAAGGTCAAGGCATGTACTGTGTTACATTAAGATTTCTAACTCATCTAACCTGAGTTCCAAGTTTGCTAGTGTAGTTTTAAGGGGACGGCAAGAAGAAGAAGAACAAGAAGAACAAGAGCAACAACAACAACAACAGAAACAAGAAGATGCTCTTTCCGTCAGAAATATTTATTTGAGGCTTTTCTTAAAGGAATCGGCAAACCTCAGAATTTCAACCTTTCCTTATCAGTTTAACTGATCACAGTAGTTTCAAGAAATTCACTTCTTCGAATTTTCTCTAAGCAGAATGTTCTTTATAAATGCCCTTACCTTCAGTTTTCAGTATTTTTTCAATTTTTTCACTTTCTTATCCAAATCCAGGAATTTGACAAAATCTCCTCAATCTTTTCCTAGCAATCTAAATTCTGTCCCTTTTTGGAAATATTTTTCTGAAAATCGCAAAATTTTGACGGCTCGTTTAAGACAATTCGTTTTTATGTTTTTCTTTTGTTTAGAATTAGTCTCTATGGCATTCGCCTCAAATTCAATGTAATTCGTTTTCAAAATTCAATTAAATCATTTCTTGTTATGTTTTTTTGGGCGACTTTGATGCATCATTTAGTGTTTCATATTTTTGTTGCAGAATAAAGCTATGTGTTTTTCGTAAGTTTTAGAACCTCATCATGCTTCTGTTATTTTGCTGAGCAGCAATCACACTTGAAGACAAATAAATACAAATCTCTTCAACGTGCCAATAATCTAGAAATTAATTAGTCTGAACAATTCTCGTTATTCTGCCGGTTTCTCATATTTCTTTACATACAGCAAATTGATTTTGTTTTATTGTCGAAACTTGTTCTAAGAGAATTTTAATATACAGTAAAGCCAATGTTTACTGCACTCACCCTAACACATACGAAAATAGATTTTGCCCTGAGGACCAGTCAGAAGCATCAGAGAAGTCAAGTGCTTTGAAGCTAACCTTATCACACCAGTTATATATTTTGCCTTACGGCATGTCAATAACTGCCTCTAAAATTTAAGCAAGCGGCCGACCCGCCTGCGTAAAGAAGATTCGCACGTAAGAGAGTTAGATGACAAAAATATATATATATATAATCGCCAAACCTGAGAGGGAAAAGACAAAGAGGCCGACCTCTTGTTTTTCTGGCAAACATGTCATTCAAAAATTTATATCGTTGTGA
>JBBBDQ010000409.1:312500-407500 GCA_037127315.1 Ascarosepion bandense | reverse complement strand
CCAAAAAGCACATCAGTCACTAAACGCTTACAGCATCTAGTATTCCCAAGCGGTCATCTACCTAAGTACTGACCATGCTCAACGTTGCTTAACTTCTGTGATCGAACGGGAACTGGTGTATAATACCGTAAGTACCTAAACGTATATCTTCTTGCAAATAGAGAAATACTAATCTAGTAACAATGTTGCTGGCGATTTCACGCATTCATGACACAAGAAAGTTCGCCATATTTATATCAAAACTCGTAGAAATAACTGCAAAAACAAGACGGGATATTCTTCCTTGAATATTAATCATAATCAGCAATTCCATGGTCTGGTGTAGCCGTAAGAACACTGTGTTGCTGAGAATAGTTCTCTACACATAACTGTTGTAAGCGAAAATTTTTCCCTCCCTTGCATAGCAGGTCTTGGGCGATATATTTATTTGACCTCAGCATCTCCAGATATAAATACAGCCGATATACTTCAACTCGTTGCCGTCTAAGACACGTGGTCGTAAATTTAATCGTGGAAAACCCTGGTCGATATGCTCAACGATGACGTGACAACCGATCACTAGCTTGTATACAAGTAATCTAGTCTAACTAACTCAGCTAGTTGAGAGTTGAACTTGCAATAACATTTATCTGCTATGTGACAGACATAAGTTTCACTAAGTGTCTAGCCACTTTCCTCAAGGGAACCCACGTCTTTTGGCAAATACTTAATCCTGCGGGCGGTGGTAGTTGGTAGTAATTTCGTAACTTCACCATGGCACTTTCTACTTGTTCTGCCATTGATTCCCTCAAATACTTGACATAATTTAATAGATTGTTTCCCCCGTTTCATTCAGTATATTGTTTAAATGCTTCACTGTCATGACTTTATTTCTGTTGAATCATTCTTATGCATTTCAGTCACTCTGATCGAACTATTAGTTTCTTTGTTGTGCTGATTAGTTACATTTTTCGGGCGCTTTTTCTCATCCTTTTCTCATCTACGCACAAGTGTTTGAAATTTCGAACAGAACCATTTATTTCGTTCAGTGGGGTAGATTGTTCTATTTCCACGAAATTCCAGATGATACAGTATCAGCTATCTCTCTTTTACTCGAGTCTCGAACTTAATATTTTTTTTATTTAAATCTGTTGTATTCAGGTATTTAAGTCAGAACTCTTTTGGCGAGATCGCTATACACAACCAATAGTTTTTATCCATTGAAGAATGTGTATGAATTTTGAAGATTTATATATATCTAAGGTCAGTTACCATTTTTTACCAGAGCTCGTCTTATAATTTTGTTGTTTGTTATTGTTTTTCTCTAGCGTTGCATGTTATTGGTTCCCATAATTTATTCATTTTTATCCTTGGCCAATTTAGGAACATTTTGTGGCCTAGTACATGCTCCGATTTTTTCTTTAAGTTTCTGTATTTTCCAATACCGATTTCTATCTATTATTTCTTCATCCTACAGTGGGCGCTGATTTCCCTTTTTCCTTCCATATATTTTCATATATGGCCTGAGTTTTCTATTTCCTCTCATGTTACGGCTTTACCGGTGTTTCTGGAGTTTTATATGAAGAAACAGCAAGTTTGTTCTTTATATTTCTTACCACAGCTTCTTGGTAGGGCGTACACACAGTTCTTAATCATGTTCCTTTCTATGAGAGGTTTTACTCGTAAGAGCAGTCTGCGAAGTGTTAAACCACTTTTGAAATCCATCTTGATGTTAATAATTTTTTCCAATAGTCTCTTCACATAGGTCAACAGACCGGGGCAGTTTTCTAAGTGTTATTATCTCTTGTTTCCTTCTAACCCAGCTTTTTGGAGCTGCTTTTATGTCCTCAGAGTAGTTGTTAAGTTGTACCGTTTATACTGACCATTTCTTATTCATATATTTTACAGTCGCCACTTATGACATTTTTCCCGATGTTGTAAGCAGTGGCTGATCTCTTTCTTTACATTGTATGATTGATGGAGGGAAATTGAGGAACTGACAGGTGAATATTGGCTTCTTGCGATATACAGATATTTTGAACTCATGCTCTATTCGAGGCATTAGTACATACAGCAATGCTAGTTTGTACGAGGGTCATTTAATAAATAAGGTGAGTTTTTCGGAATAAGTACTTCTAATACAGATAGAAGATTACGTTTTGTTATTTATATTTTTAAACGTAGTCCCCCAGCAGTGACGGTCTGCACCGTTTGGGCTACTGTATGAGACCTTGCGTTGTCTTGATGCAAGACAACTCCATGTGACTGAGGATCCCTGCGTTTGTTCAACAGATAAGTTCAAAGTCCTTGCCATGTTATCTACTGTCACCCTTCTGTCAAACTGAATGAGGTCATTGACTGACTCGATCACCTCAGGAGACTTCACTTCTGTAGTTCTCCCAGGCCTATCTTCATCCTCAACACTGCTCCGTTTTTCTTTAAACAATTTAGCCTACATGTAGACATTTTTGGGCTGAAACATGTGGCACCATACACAGTTGGAATTCTCAAATATGAATATCAACTGGTTTGCACGTTTCACCAACCAAAAACTTGATAACTGACATCTGTCCAATCCTGGAGCATGCTTCTTGGTTGGCTATATTTGTTAATCTCCAAAATCTCAAATAAAAAAAGTACGCTTCTATCTATATTAGAGTTTTTTATACGGAAAAATTCACCTTATTTATTGAATGAACCTCGTAGTTCTTTTCATTGTTATTATTAACTTTATCGATGATCTTAAAGAGTTAACATAGTAGCTGAACCTCTTCCTGGTGTGACCAATATATGCGGATGTCATCCTTAGTGATGTGGATTTAAATGCCATATTCTATGTATATGTTATTCTGTGCGTTGTGGTGCAGTGGATATTGGCTCGGAATGACAAATCGAGGAGCTGAGTTCGTATTCCAGTTAAATTCTTTGCCTTCACTTACGCAAAAATACCACGAAGGAAGGTATTAATCTGTCTCTTCTCTCCTGTTATGGGCTAAATAATAGGACAGATTGGGTTCTATAGCCTTAGCTGGCAACCAGTCTACCGCAGAAAGCAATGGCAACCTACTGCGGGATAATCTTCTGCACATTCAATCATGTCTCTGTCAAGGCATTGTCACGCAAAGCATGTATCATGTATGGCACTTAACTGACTGATATGTTGGTCATTGATGGTGATAATGGCTAGCCCATTTCTCAGCCTTCATCCTGTAGATATATGTCTTATCCTATACCAAAGTGGGTTGTTTGTGTGCAGAAAGTCAGTATTTTCATCAGATTATCTTTTGGTACACTAGTACATTCTCCTAAGCATGAGCCCAAAACAAGTCTGTCCCTAACCTACCGATAATGCCTACCCGGTGGATATATCAATAAACTCACCATTTTAAGGTTCACCATCTGACTGGATGGGATAGGAGAATCTTTGATTAATTCTGCGAAGTGTTTGACGCTTCAAACATATGATGGTGACGTTCCTATTGATGAGACAATTATATCCACAACGGAGCGACTCAGAGGATGGAACACAGACCTTGGCAGCTAATAATTTACCTGTACGGAATACCTTCTTGTTTTTAATTTGAGTAGACAATATATGTGAGGTAGCTTGCTGTAATTTGCGAAAACTGCCTGTATGTTATATGTGAGAAGTAGTCCTTGTTCTTGATTAGGATCCTCGGCAGTTGTCACTTTCTTTTCAACTTTGGATCTTTTTTTACTTTACTATAGCTAACTTTTCAAATGAGGTTCTCCATTTCTTTTATATATTCCGGTTTGTCCATCACTACAGTCTCATTGCCTTTGTCAGCTGGTAGTATGATTATGCTGTTCTTTCTCTGTAGGATTTATATCGCCAGCCTCTCAGTTCCTTGAAGTTTCAATTGGGCGACTTGGATTTCTCTGGTATTTTTCTCACATTCTATTTTAGCTCGTCCACCCGAGCCTGAGGAATGTTTCACGTCTATTTCCTCGATTCGGGCAATACTGTTCAAGCACGGTATCCGTCTGAAGTTTTTCGTGAACTTGAACATCTTATTCACTACTCATTCTTCAGCTGATGTTGAATAATGTTGATTCATGTCTTCACTGTGATATGATAGACCATGTGTGTCATCTTCTGATACTTTAAATATATTCATTTTTCTTATTAGCGGAACTTGACTGCATCGAATTATTTTCTGAAGGATTTATCCAGATCATGCTGAATCCTGTTTCAGTTTTATTTATTTTTTTAAAATCATTTCACCCCAAGCAAAATATTCCAATGCCACTATTGCACAGGGGGTTACATAGGGGAAAGTGATGAGAATGATTGTTTACTTCTAAGAAATGTCGGAAGGAGGATGATAGACGGATGAGGATACCGAGAATGAGGTTTGGGTAGATGGGAAGAGTGTTTTTAGAGAATGGATGCAAGTTAGTGTGATAAGAGGTGTCTATTGACATTACATTTATGTTCCTGGAGATTGTAGCTGTCGGGGAGGCAAGTATATTGAAGAGAATTCCGCAGTTGGAAAGTGCGAGAAAAGAAGCTGGTAGAGTAGAAATGGCTGTTACATCTTTTCTGTTTCATTGCAAAAGAGTGGAACCTAGTTGCTAATTTAGTATCTCGTGCAAATTCATACATAGAGGGCACCAGTGATATAAGTTCATCGGAGCAGAAGCCGTGAAAGTATTTATAGAAGAGGCACAGGGAAGCCACATCACGCCGGTGAGAGAGTGACTGCAGCCGGGATGCCAAGTCGGTATCGATCACATTACAGATTCTCCGTTGTATATTGTCAAGAATCCCGAGGAGAATAGCAGAGGCACCCGACCAGATATGGCAGCAGTATTCAATACACGGGCGGATGGTAGATTTATATATGTACAGGATGGATTCAGACGGGAAAATCGTTGGTAATTTTGTTGAGGACGGTCGCGAGCCTCTGAGAGATAACAAATTTCAAATTTTCTTTCAAATTGTTAAACTAAATTCTTTTTCTGGCACTAGTGTGTCCCGGTTTTTCTGCGACCAGAATTGCTCTGCTTCAATTGACGTGAAGTCTTGGTACTAAACCTGAAAGGTATGAATCGTAGCTATCTGCATCGATGTAGGAATGTTAGATGATTCGACCTTCGTGCCGTCTTCTGGTGAAGCTTTTCTAATTGTCTCCACATTTTTAGTACGCCGTGTCCATACAGATTCTTCAATATCTGTCTATATTTCTGAGATGAAATATTGTACGAGGGTCATTAAATAAATAATGTGAATTTTTCGGTATCAGTATTTCTAATACAGACAGAAACTTACTTTGTCTTTTATCTTTCAACGTAGTCTTCTAGCAGTGTCACACATTTTTCCCATTTGTGTACAAGCTTCCGTATTCCCTTATCGTAAAAATCCTTGGACTGATGTCCCAGCCAATCGCTCACAGCACTTTTAAATTCAACGTCACCTTCAAACTTCATGCCTCTCATGAAAGCTTTCAAGTGACCAAACAGGTGAAAATCTATAGGGGCAAGGTCTGGGCTGTAAGGGGGATGAGGAAGCAGGTCCAAGCCCATCTCTTTGATGGTCTGCACCGTTTGGGATGGTGTGAGGCCTTGAGTTGTTTTGATGCAAGACGACTCTATGTGAATGATGACCCCTCCGTTTGTTCTTTATATAGGCTCAAAGTCCTTGCAATGTCATCCACAGTCCTCCTTTTGTCAGACTGAATGAGGTCATTGACTGATTCGATCACCTCATGAGACCTCACTTTTGTAGGCCTCCCAGGAAACACTGCTCCATCGTTCTTTAAACAATTTAGCCCACTTGTAGACATTTTTAACTGAAACATGTGGCACCATACACAGTTGACATTCTCATATATATTCCAACTGGTGAGCACCTCTCAGCAAGCAAAAACTTGATAACTGACTCTTTTCCATCCTGGAGCATGCCGTTTTAACGTGGGTTATCAGCGCCATACACCCAGCCAAAAATACTGTCGCATTTTGGCCAGGCGTGACTATACTTTTCGGTGGAGCCTCGACTGGGTTAATACTCTCCTCCCGGATAGATTAGCAGTGTCAAGGGAATTACCGCAAGAAAACGCGATAGTCGGTATTTACCGTCCCACAAGGGAAAAACGTGGCACACAGTCTTTTTAACGTGGGTCCTCCGGGCCATCTAGCCCAGGCAAAAATATCTGTCTAATTTTGCCCACTCGTACCTCTACCTTTCGGCGCAGCCACGACTGGGTTAATGCTCTCAGAGAGCTGAGAGTGTCAAATAAACTACCGCGTGAAACTGCGATAATCTTCCTTCTCGCTTCTATAGCAGTAGTATAAGTTTACTCTGGACGAGTCCATCTTTTTGAAACGCAAGAACTCTACAACAGTTATTCCCAGAGTTGCTCGGCAAAACCACATCATTCAGCAATAAATTGTCCTCTTTATATATGAAAAAATGTTCAGTATTGTTTTCCATATAAGAGATTAGTTATTGCATAGCATTCCAGGCGTTTTTGGTATGTTTTTTATATCAGTACTTTGATTTGTGACTGGAATGTAGTTTTCGATTTTTTATGGTTCTTCAAGTTTCTGTCACGTTTGATACTGTCTGTTATAACACCACTCAGATAGATGAATTTTGTAAATTATATTATTGTGTTATCTCTATATCACAGCTTAGAGTATTTCTTCCGCTAAATTATGTATTCTGACTTCTTTCAGTTCCCCTTTTCTTCTAAAAACTATCTTATATCTTTTTTCCTTTTCTTCTTCTGAAATTGCAGTCGGGTCATTGTCCTCCATTTATCTTAGCTTGGTAAGATTATATCCATCAACAATGGAGCCCGATTTCTCTTTCATTGTACAAGTTGAAATAATCCGGTGAGAGATATGGTGGAGAATATAGGCAAGGTAGAATATTAGATAATGGCACGAATCGCAGAATCAGAAAGCTGAATTCCTGCCCGGTTTGTTCGAATTAATGATTAAAAGGACTTCAATCGAATGAATCCCCTCTGTCTTTAATAAGACGACACTTCATGAGACCTTATACACTGGCAATGCAGAATGACTAAGAACTTTATTAAATAAGTAAAGCTTTATCTCTTGAAGATTTTCAGTAACAACAATAACTAAAATGGAAAGAAGATGTAACAAGAAAGAAGAACAATGAAATAATCAACATACTCGCTTTTCACATTTGCTTAAACAAAATGTTAAAAAAGAATATGCAACCATTTCTAAAAGTGTTAATGATCCTCTGAAGTCTGTCTTTTTAAATATCTGTTTTACGTGAAATATTTTATAACCTTTAATTAAGCCAAAAACAGTTCGCTCAATGAATGCCAATATCTGAATCGGATATATAAATCTTACCCTTGCTACGGTGTATTATCCTGTATTGATATTTACTCTGCGTTAATAATTCTGGTTCACGATCCCAACTATATGCATCTAGTGAGATTAGAGCTCACGACAGTTAGATCAATTATAGAACTTGTATATTTTTGTAGAGTTTCGTTGAATACTTAGAAAGAAGAACAATGAAATAATCAGCACACTCGCTTTTCACATTCGCTTAAAGAAAATGTTAAAAAATAATATGCCACTAATTCAAAAAAGTTAATGATCCAGTGAAATCTGTCCTCTTAAAAATCTGTTTTACGTGAAATATATTATAACCTTTAACTAAACCAAACACTGTTCGGTCAATGAATGTCGTATATCTCAATCGGATACGTCAATATTACTCTTGCTACGGTGTATTATGTTGTATTGATATTTACTCTGCGTTGATAAGTCTGATTCAAGATCACAACTATATGCACCTAGTGAGATGTGAGCTCACGACAGTTAGATAAATTATAGAATTAGTATATTTTTGTAGAGTTTCCTTGATTAGCGGAAAATATTTCATGACTAGTTATTTTAGATTTGAATTATGTAGTCGGCTGACTATTGTTACCTATTACATTTATAAGTATTTTTGTTTTGTTTACTGTAAAGTTAAATTGTGCCGTAACTAAAAGTTTTAATATTAGCCGTTTCTGTAAAAGGAAACATTCGGCATTCATTGACCTAGGATCGAGTAGCTAAAATGAAAATATGCTCGAAATCATAAAAGATGACGGAAAAATCATTAACATTCACAATCAATCACATATTTTATTTAACAAAGCGGCAACTGACTACAAAATAATGTAATGTATCGAGCTATGGTAAGATCCAAAGTAAATCCAGAAAAAGTATGTTTACCAGTAACAAAACGACCTCTGGAAAAGAGAAACTATATAGAAACATCATATAACAATATAAAAACAACAAAGTATTCTTAAGAATTATAGAAACAATTGGAGAACCTAGTTCTGTAGTAAACGTACAAAATAGGGTAAATTTTAGTATAATGATCCAAGCTTATTTACAAATGTGGACAGGAAACAAATTCGTAATACGTGATCTAAAGCAAGGATGTGCGGTGTGGGGGCATTGGATATCGGCTCGGAACGACAAATCGTGGGGCCGAGTTCAAATTCCAGTTGAATTCCTTGCATTTACTTACGTACAAATACCTTTGAAAAAGGTATTAATCCGTCTCTTCCCTCCAGTTATGGGTTAAATAATAGAACAGATTGGGTTCTATAGATAATTGGTCAGCAAGCAGTCTACCGCAGAATGCAATGGCAACCTACTGCGGGATAATCTTCACTCCAGTCAGTCATGTCTCTTTCGAGACATGATCGCCCAAGCGTGTTTAACGTATGGCACTTAACTGACTTATCTTAAGTAACATCACGACAAATCACTTAATTACATTTTAAACCTAAATGTAATATCTTTATTTGAAATCAGAATTTTTAAAAAAAAAGTAACATAACACCCCGAATAAATAACTGAATGAAATATTTAAAATCAACACATTGAAATGTTAACGAAAATGAGTAAATTAATAATTAGGTGTATAAAAAATCAAAAAGCAATAACAAAAAACAAACTAATCTTTAGATGTGAAACATACAGTCAACATACTGTAGTTCTACCATTATCAAAATCTATGAACGCTTTATATAAGATATTGACATCTTTTTCGTCATAATGTATAAAACATTAAACATGCACAGGCGTACATATAAATATCAATATATATGTATGAACTAGGTCAACATTGCTTTAAAAACATACTATTATTAAATTTTCTATTATGTTACTGCAGTCACTATCCAGCATTTAAAAATTGTGTTTGTGTTTGTAGATTGCATTTTTTATAATAATAAGCAAGGCAGTTTACTACCACTGGTGCGCGGGGTTTACATAAGAGGAAAGTTATGAGAAAGAGTGACAGGTTATATGGGGTGTCAGGAAGTGGCTAAGTGTAGTTTGAGAATAGCGATTAAAGTGAAGTGGATGGAAAAAAGCATGATTAGTGAAATAGGAGAACCATTGAATTTACATTTTAATTTATTGGCGATTGTAGCTGTCGGGGAGCAAGTACCAAGAAGGTAATTCCACAGGCGGGAAGTGCGAGAAAAGAAGCTGATGGAGTAGAATTTGCGTTTACAATTTATTGGTTTCACAGGAAAAGGATGAGACCTAGTTGCTAATCATGTGGCTTGAGCAAATTCATATATAGGGGGCACGAGTAAGATAAAGTTTATCGGAGGAGAAGCCGTGAAAATATTTGTAGAAGATGCATAGGGAAGACACATTGCGCCGGTGAGAGCCTGACGATGTCCTGAAGATTGAGATCAATCAAGGAGCAGAACATTCAAGGAGCAGAACATTCAAAGCTCGGCAGAGAGAAACCGGCATTTGATCTGAAGAAGATTTGCAAATCAAGCAAAGCCCAAACAGTGTCTTTAATAAACATCTCTCTAGTCACTGATAACTCAAAATTCTCATATCTGCTCAGTTTAGTATCCAAACGTAAAAAAAGTAATTTTTTAAAATGAAGTAAGAAGTTTTATTTAGTAATCTAGTAATCCGACATGTTTCTATCACTGTAAAAGTTATTTTCTCGAATATTCTGACCGATAGACGAAAATAGACATACTGTTTTATGAATAAACGGATAGTTTATTCAGATATGAGTATCCACTAAAAATAAATTTGAATAAGATATATATTATACATCACCGGTAGCAAACGTAATTTTTAAATGCTTGGTAGTGACTGACAGTAACATAATAGAAAATTTAATAAGAATATGTTGTTAAAGCAATGTTGACCTAGTTCATACATTGTACGGGAAATAACATCTATATTTTAATATATGTTGAGGGACAATAGGTATATTTATTAATATATTTAGTAGTTCTGTTATTTTACATTGAGCTTAGTCTTATTAACACCAGCACTTTATGCGCGATACATACACACACATATATGTATGTGAATGTATTTTTATTTATGTGTGTGTGTGTGTCAGTGTCAACGATCAGCGTCAATCTCAGTTCATAGAATCAAGAGCCAGACGACCCGCTTTTTTCATTCGATTATAAAGATGAAAATTTCTGCAGAACGAATCACCCATTTTGGAAGAGCCGAATACAGAGTACCGGTGCACAGTACGGCCTCTGAATAATATTCTGCAGGTCTTGAATTCAGATTTTTCATTCTTCTAGCCATGAATATAGCACTAAGTTTGTTTGTTTAGTTCGAAAATTAAAGGATGATTGCGTCACACGAACGAAAGCTTTTTTTTAAAGTTTGAGTTTGGGCATTGTTTAACATCATAAAAACCTCATGCCAAAAAGGTGTGGTTTTAAGGAATTATTTTTAATGTTCGGTTATAATGAGAACGATAATTTTGTCAGATCTTAATTTTTTTTTTTTTAGAAAACTGATGATGTCATCTAGGTTTGTATTCAAAAATATATTGCTGGTAATATTTTTGTCCTTAAAAAATGTATTATGACATAGCTTTTCCCTCCAAAAATGTGCTATGGCGGTATCTTTTTTTCTTAAAAATATACTGTTGATAACATGTTTCTTCAAAAATGTACATTTTCCTGTAAAATGTATTTTTATGTATATATTTCTACAAAAATCTATTTCATAGTGCTTTGGTCACATGTTGGGGGTTTACTATTTGATCATAGCTGGGACCCTAACAAGTGCTACCACTCCGGGTAAGGGTGGACCAAGAAACAACAGCAATTAAGAGGTGGTTCCATGCTCCTCACAACCTCTCAATCAGAGACCTTGCCACTGGATGCAGTTTACTGTCATATCCAGGACTATATATATATATATATATATATATATATATATATATATATATATATATATAAGGATACTGTAATTAAATATGTAAGTAAGGATATTGTAATTAAAAATATTATATATATCATTTACAGATACTGACATAAAAAGTCCATGGGGAGTGTAATGTGGCCAAATTACGATATACCTACTTTTGCAGGTATACATATCTATCTGTGTGTGCGTGTGTTTATTCATCAATATATTTTAATGTTATCTTCAAAATAAACAAGAAATCTTACGTTTCATAGAGTTATTGTTACTTAGAAAATGATAACGTCTCTAATGGAATAATATTTATTTTACAAAAAAAAATCCGATAGTTTCCTGGGCACTGAAGGATTAAATAAATATTTACAACCGAAACCTTTCTCTTATGATCATATGAGTAATAACGTCGTATTAATGTATTATGCAAATTAATATATATACTGACATGGGTATATATAAACTAAGTAGAAGAAATAGAAGAAATAGATAAAAACAGATCGATTAAATCAGATAGATACACTAAAAATAGATATATAGATGGAGAGAGAGAGAGAGAGAGATAGAGAGATAGATAAGATTAAACTCTGATAGAAGCACACGAAGATAGATAGATAGATAGATAGATAGATAGATAGATAGATAGATAGATAAGAATAAACTTAATAGAAACACATGAGGATAGATAGATAGATAGATAGATAGATAGATAGATAATCTTAGATATATAGATAAGGAATATTCATAGATAGATAGATAGATAGATAGATAGATAGATAGATAGATAGATAGATAGATAGATATGAAGAATACATCTGGCTATGTTTGTTATAAATGTAACTGAAGATTATTGATCATGTGAGCTTGCAATTTCAAGATTTCAATTGCTAATGGAGGGCTCTTAGAAATGTCTTAGGAATATCTCCGAAGTCTCCTTGAGGATATGCATAATCCATACCAATCTTTATATTCGGACATTTCAAAAGTCTCCGATATCCCTATAATCTCTTGCCATCGTTCTCTCTCAGTCAATCTGGTAGTCACTGACTTGATTCCACTAGTGTCGCCCTCGTTCATTCTCCCACTCTCAATAAAATCATATACAAATTCGAATGGATATCTATCTATCTATCTATCTATCTATATATCTCTTTCTATATATATATATATATATATATATATATATATATATATATATATATATGTATATATATATATATATATATATCTCCAAGTAAATAAGGAACGAAGAAAATATTAACAACGTTCAAAACATTAATTTAAAACAGTGCTCAATATAGAAATAGAGCTATGAATATTTATTATAAATTATGATTTAGAACATGTACAAATTACCATCAACATCAAAATGTACATTTTCAATTTACAATCTACTACATTTCAAATTACAACATACTTCTAACTTTGTATATCTGCTGAATTCATTACATGTCCGTATGCAGGTGGTTTGTTGCCAGTAGAGATTCTTGATTAATCTTATGTCTTTTCCAAATATATCGAGATCACTGAGTATCCCCAAGAATTTTTCTGGAGTATTTTGTCGAACGCCCTTGCATAATAGAGAAAACATTTGTACACGTCCTTCTTCATTTGTATTACACTTCCGTAGAGCAACCTTTTTGATCATAAAGATGGCGTTCCTTGTTCCAGTGTCTTTGACGAATCCGCACTGTCCTTGTTCTATCTCTGGCCTGATTCTGCTTCTCGCTCTATTCATCAGGATTCAATTTTGTAATGTGGCTCATTAAACCCATTGTTCGGTGGAGTTCGCACTCTTTTGCACCTGGCTTTATAGCCAGTGCTATGAAAATCTACTTGCTGAGGTCATGTGGTGTTACACAATTATTATAAATTTTATTTCTTATTTTTGTCATTTTCTCAACGCCCAATTTATCCAGGGCTATCTTCTTCTATGTGTCCTGTCTCTTCAGGACTTAAGTACAGAGCAAATCTGACACTGATAGCAAAGGTTTTTAACATATTCCAGGGAATATGAAGGTCTTAGCTTTAATGAAAGGTGAAATACATGGATGTACCCTTTGATGCAATGGTTATTGGCTAGGAATGAGAAATCTGAGGGCCGAGTTCGAATTGTAATCGAATTTGTTGCATTCACTTACGCGCAAATAACCTCAAGAACGGGAATAATACATCTCTTATCCCTCCAGCTCTGGGTTGAAAAGAAGGACAAATTCGGGTCTATAGCCTTTGTTAGCAATCATTCTACCGAAGAATGAAATGGCAACCTACTGCTGGAAGATCTTCTGCCTAGACAGCCATAAATCAAAAGAGATATGACCGCGCAAGCAAGTATTGCAAAGGGCACTTCACTGACTGACTTGGTGACATAAACTACAATGAATTTCTTTTAGAGTTGAACATGTTATGTCTACATATTGAGCTCATGTTATGAGATTCGAGACATCATCGTCATGCAGAGGTCTACAGGCGATTGAACAGCCATCTCCACTCTCCAACTCAGAATGTTACTGCTCTTAATCTTTGTTCACTTTCTATTGTCGAACCTGAATTTGCCATTTCTTTCTGCAATAGACTGGTTGCCAACCAAGGCCATAGAACCCAATCTGTCCTGCTATTTGACCCATAGCTGAAAAGTTGTTTTCTAAGCACCACTTAGATGTGGCACAGTGAAGATTGAACTCACTCCTCAGTTGTAATATTTTCTAGCGAGACAAGCTTGCTAACCATTACACCATGTTGTGGTGCCCATTCATCACTGGAGGGAGAAGTGATGGGTTGATATCTTTCCCAAGGGTATTTGCATATAAGTGAATGCAACAAATTCAACTAGAATTTTAACTTGGCTTCCTAATTTCTCATTCAAATCCGAATGGATTCAAATTCGGATATCTCTGGTATGTTTGAGGGTTTTCAGGGCTACCTTTTCGTCTACACAGTCCATTAATTTTTTTTTATAATCATATCGCCCCAAGCAAGGCATTTTATTGCCACTGTTTTGCAGGGGGTTACATAGGAGGAAAGTTATGAGAAAGAGTGACAGGTTATAGGGGCTGTCAGGAAGTGGGCAAGAGAAGGATGAGAATCTTGATGAGAGTGGAGTGGATAGAGAAGGGAGCATGAGAGAGAGGATGCAGGTTAGTGAGATAGGAGATGACTGTTGACTTTACATTTAAATTCTTGGAGATTGTAGCTGTCGAGGAAGCAAGTAAATAGAAGGGAATTCATAGGCGAGAAATGCGAGAAAAGAAGCTGATGGAGTAGAATTTTGTTCACAATTTATTGGTTTCACACTAAAAATGTGAGGCCTAGTTGCTAATCTTGTGGCTCGAGTCAATCTTTATATAGGGGGCAGCAGTGAGCTAAGTTCATTGGAGCAGAAGCCGTGAAAGTATTTGTAGAAGAAGAGAAACAGGGAAGTCCCATTGCGCCGGTGAGAAAATGACTGTATCTGAGCTGCTAAGTCGGGATCTATCACAAGAGATTCTTCGTTGTATTTTGTCAGGGACACCTAGGTGGATAGCAGGATCACCCGACCATATATAGCAGCAGTATTCAATGCAAGGGCCGGATGGCAGATTTATATATGTGCAGGATTGTTTCAAGCGGAAAAAATTCCCTGGTCCTACACTGAGAACCGACATTCTTAGCAGCGGATTTAGCTATTGATTTTATATTGTCATTCCACTTGCGATCTGTTGTGAAAGTTAAGTCGAGGAGCCGCAGTAATTAACAATAAATATATGAACAATAAGTGCTGCTATTTTCTAACAACTTCAATGAAAACTGTAGCCTCCTCTACCCATGTTGATTAGTTTAATTCACTCTTACTTCCGATGTTTATACTTCTTCGAGCTCATTAAATGTCTCCAAAGATTCTTTATCTATCGGGAAAGTATTGATCAATGAACGGATTCTGTTAGAAAACTAAGGAATCCGTATGAAAACATACCGAAGATCTCTCTCAGCGAGACAATATCTGATGGCCGTGGCAAGAACTTGAGTGGACGCAGGCGGTGAGAATCGGTCCGAATAGTATTATCACTTGCATCATACCCGATTCTTTTAATAGACGATGAAAGTTTTATGGACTTTGACTCATTTAGTGTAAGGCTCCATTTTTGTGCTGCTTGTGGAAATCTAACAATTTTGGTCATGGTGTTTCTTTTTCATAAACACCAGTGGTGATGTTTTCTACATAACGATATGAACAGTTTTCTTTTTTAAACAAATTAATCCATTGCCCTTTGAAACATACATTTCTCATTTGGTTATATCAAAGTCAGTCAGTCAGTTAAGTGCCATACGTGATACACGCTTGGGCGAAAAAAGAGACATGAGTGAGTGGGCAGAAGATTATCCTGCAGTAAGTTGCCATTGCTTTCTGCGGTAGACTGGATGCCGACCAAGGCTATAGAACCCAATCTGTTCTGTTATTTAACCCATAACTGGAAGGAATAGACGGATTAATACCTTTCTCAAGGGCATTTGCGCGTAAGTGAATGCATTGAATTCTGCTGAAATTCTAACTCGGTCCCCCGATTTCTCGTTCCGAGCCGATATCCAATGCACCACAAAAGCCTACAAAACTGGTATAGACACTCATTGGCCAAAATAAGGCAGTAAACCTTTTATCAGAGTCAATTATCGGGATTTGATGGTAGGCGCTTTTCAGTCTAAAATATTTTGTATCTTGCCAGACCGTTTATCATATTAATCCGAGGCATATGTTAGGCAGCCAACTGTGTATATAAATTAACTGTTTGGGAATAATCTACACAGAGACGTTTATTTTGTTTATTGGTAAGTTCGTTTGCAACAATCCACTGAAATTTACATCGTAAGTAGCAAACTTCAATGATGACATCTCGGAGTAAATGGAAAATTTTCTTCTCAATGAATATCTAATAATCTCACTAAAAAGCCGGGATTTCATCACAACGGGGCAAAAATCTACAGGAATAGTGGAAAAAACGATGGTATATTTACTTTGACCGCAACAAGAATAGAGTTTGCATTTCTTTCACGAATTCTTAAGTCCTCTTTCTTCTCACCAACAGTGAAAATTAAGTTTTTTTGGTGTTGCTCCTGAAACTGATGTAAATAAAAAATCAATTCCAAACAGCAAGAAGACAAAAGAACAATACACATAAGAAGGGCTTTATTCAACAAAGAAATCGCTGAGCAGAACTGCACTATCGGTGGTTTTCCACATCATCTAAAAAATACAGAAGATTTTTTTTATAATCATATCGCCCCAAGCAAGGCATTTTAATTGCCACTTTTTTGCAGGGGCTTACATAAGAAGAAAGTTATGAGAATGAGTAACAGGTTATAGGGGGTGTCAGGAAGAGGGTAATAGAAGGATGAGAATACTGATGAGAGTGGAGTGGACTGAGAAAAGAGCATGAGAGTGTTATGGTGAAACACCTATTCCTCAGATAAAGGACTCTCTCTTCTATAATAAGAGTTAACAGGAAGTTAACTCGAGAAGTTACTGGGAAGTTCTTAGGAGTTCTTAGAAGTTCTAGAGAGTTCTTTAGAGGTCTATTTAAGTTCAGTAGCACTATTAGTTAGTTCCAATTTGGACATAGTTGGACCTGGCAGTTGATATTGGTGGGCAATTAGCCGAATATTAGGAGTCAGCTTACAGTGGAAGATTACCATGTTCCTATCATTTTGGGTGCGTTAATTCGATTAGCAACAGACATAGCACGATTATAAAGTTCAGTGCGAAAACTACTTCACAACAGAGAGAGAGAGAGAGAGAGAGAGAGAGAGAGAGAGAGAGAGAGAGAGAGAGAGAGAGAGGGAGGATGCAGGTTGTGAGATAGAAGATGACTATTGATTTTACATTTAAAGAAGATGACTATTGATGACTATTGACTTTACATTTAAATTCTTGGAGATTATAGCTGTCGGGGAAGCAATAAATTGAAGGAAATTCCACAGACGAGAAGTGCGAGAAAAGAAGCTGATGGAGTAGAATTTGCGTTTACAATTTATTGCTCTCACAGTAAAAAATGGGACCTATTTGCTAATCTTGTGGCTCGAGCAAATTCATATATAGGAGGCACTACTAGGCTAAATTTATAGGAGAATCCGTGAAAATATTTGTAGAAGAGATATAGGAAGCCACATTGCGCCGGTGAGAAAGTGACTGTATCCCAGCTGCCAAGTTTAAATTTATCACATTACAAATTCTCCGTTGGATTTTGTCAAGGATAACGAGGTGGCTAGCAGGAGCACCCTGACCAGATATCGCAGCAGTATTCAATGCAAGGGCGGATGGTATATATATATATGTGCAGGATTGTTTCAGGCAGAAAAAACTTCCTAGCCCTACACAAAGAACCATGTTTCTTAGCAGCGGATTTAGCTATGGAATTCTATGTAGTCATTCCATTCATTAAGAAAATGTGTGTTCATTTGCTTACAAGAAAATAACATATGACAAAAAATTCTACTTAACCTTCGTTGCATGATTGAATGTATAATTTACAAAGCATCCATTCTGACAGCGTTGTTAAATATTCTTTTGGCTCAACTCAAAATCAATGAAAATACGATTGCTACAACCATGAATTCACTTCAAATAATAAGAAATGCATATATATCTATATATTACTGCCCTGTCCAGATAATTTGGGCAATTAACAAACAACAATAAAATCCCAATTATTCCATGGACCATCATTGCAAAAACTAATTCTTATATTGGAATAAAAAATAGATGTAATTTTTGCCTTTTAGAAAAAGTGACTTACTAAATAAAAAAAGAAAAGAAGGGAAAAAGTAACCACAGCAAACATAGAATTAAATATCTACTTAAATTCTTAAACCTTAACTAAATTAGATGAAACATTTCAATTTTTTATTTTTTATTTATTTATCTATTTTTTATCTTTTAACTGTTATTTTTTAATTTTCAGTCTTACGTTCTCACACCCTGATTGAGCACTCTGGAAGAATGGGAGACTTTGAAAAACAGTAGCTACTCTGGCATGTACGCATCGCACATTCAATAATGAATTAGAGCACTCTGGCTATTGGGCGTGTCTAATGATAATATACGTGGTAAAAAAAAGTCTGCCTTCTTCTACCGAGCGCCCATAGCCTATAGGTATAATCGCCGACTTATGCCAGTTCGGTCGGGTTTCAATCCTGGGTTAAAAAGCAATAGGAGTCTAACCGTACTGATGAGCTGTGATACAGCGAAACAGATCTGTCTGCAGATGACTATATATATATATATATATATATATATATATATATATATATAAACGGTAAAATCACTTATTGCAAATCGCCTGAAAACACCACTCATGGTAGAAACCTGGGTCACGTAATAACTCGTTTACAAATAAAGAATATTCAAAAAGGCCTTCATTATAATTGTATTAAACACTTTTTTAAATACAACTGTGTACTGATTTAATTTTATTATGACCAAAAACTAAGTCATTAAACAATCAATCAATCAATCTATATATATATATATATATATATATATATATATATATATATATATATTGATGAATATCTTACGGTTATCTGACTAGTTCACACTCTAGGAAGATTAAGTTCGTTAGTTTGCTTGCGGAAACTAAACCAATGGATATAAAACATAAAGTTTGTTTTTTTTTATCAAGAGACAATGTTTACGAGAATATCGGAATTTTCTTCGATTCATCCGCAGCCTGTTTTTCTATGGACAACTTAGGCGCACATTAACGCTACACAGGATTCGCTTTATATTGAATCCTATTGACTATTTGACATTTTCTTCTTGACTCCGTTTCCTTTGTTTTATTTGATGCAGCAGAACGTAACACAAAGTAGCATTGAAAACAAACCATTTTTGAGATATGATTATTTATTTTTATAGTTAGTACTTTTTTCTTAAATTTAATAATTTTTCATGATATATGTTATTTCTATATTTGATAATGGTAGATTTGATGTTTTCTAATTTTAATTGATATTCTATAATTGATATATCTATAATTGATATTTTATTTATTTAGCTAAAGCGCTCAAAGTCTCTCCAGCACACAGGAGGTCAAATTAATGAATATACATAATAATAATAATAATAATAATAATAATAATAATAATAAATTGAAAACGATAATCGTACCAGTGACAGTAGGTGTACTTGGAATGATACAAAATGGAACAAAACAACACATTGAAAGAATCCCTGGAAACCCCAGCTTAAGAGATATATAAAAAATTGTCTTGTTAAGTACAGCCCACACACTAAGGAGAATTCTGTCTATGTAACACTAGGGATGTTAGGGGAAATAAAAAAAAACATGAAATGGAACCAAAACAACACACCACGACCTGCCTTAGATCTTCCAGTAGATTTGGTTGGTAGTGTGGCCATAGCAAAAATCAAATATGATGAAAAATGACAACATAATAATAATAATTGCATTATTAGATATGACAGACTGAGGCTATATAATCATTGGCATCTCTGTTCAAAATACAGTATTAGAGTTCCGCATACGTTCTACAAACACCACTCGAATGAAGTTATAAATTATGATAGAATGACTATACTGTACTGTGGAATTTTCCAATTTTCACAGACAGAAGAAATGATTCAAATATAATAGACACTGTCATAAACAATTTCAAAAAAGGAAATCTTCAAATTAAATGTTATGATACTCACACAGAATTCCACTGTTTCTAAAAGGAATTTCAAAAGCTGTCAAATTATAAGCACCTAGAATCGAAATAACAAAGATATGAAGACTAAAAACTAAAATGCCGCTATTGTATAGGTACATTGTGTATGATAAATTAGGGTACAAATATGTTTTGAATGAAATTTCTGGGCACATTTAGCATGTCATACATGTCGTCTGAGACGATATATTACTTTTTTTTACATCTCCGCGTGAACTCTTTCGAATCTTCGTCGCCACTTGTCGCAAACCCGGTTAAGAGTTCAGCAGGAAATAATACAACAACAACCAAAATAGGAAATAACGAATATATATTAAACACAGCAAAATACAACACTTGGAACTTTGTTACAAGAACGATAATACGGTTAGTGAGCAATACTATAATTCGACCCTCGAACTGGGACTTGCAATGGTAGCGGTGTTGGGTATCTGCTGGCTATTCACTCTGTCTAGCACCACTTGTGAGGGAAGGTATATGTAGTGGTTGGAAGAGTTCAATCCGTTGGATCGATAATGCCGACATGACACTAACTACAAAAGAATTATAACTTGCAAAACCCTTTCCAGCTTAAAAAACGTCCTATATATGCTCACATAACACGTTTACTCTGTCACTTTTACTCACAGATTCCAGAGAGGACTTGAGAATTGGGCAATTCACATGATACTCTGGCAAGTCGATACGACAAACAATAATAAAACAAATTCAATTATTCGCCGTGTCCTTTTGATACTAGGAATGAGAAAAACGGAGATGAAAAAATAATCGACTCTTTGAAGATTGAAATCGCAAAACTCTGGAAGTTGTCATTGGTGAACTTGATTACGGTGACTGATAGGATGGGCATGGATAAAGAAATTGGCGTTGATTAAAAAAAATAAAATGCTCTTGGAATCAAAATCTAAAAAATGTTGAACATGAGGACATCCACAATTCCAGTTGTAGTTGGTGCTTTCGGATCGATTGGAAAAAGGTTCCGATAGACTTATTGAAGGTATTCTTGATAGCCCAAGCTATAAGAAATATAAAAAGAATGCATTTACATTTACAGTCCACACCATACAAAGGGTTTTATCTATGTAAAATTTGAGTGATCTTCAGGCTTTTTTCTTTTTTCTAAAAAAAATAGTCATGAGAAAATGCTTCGATGTCATCTCTGACCCTATGTCTCTATTTGGGATATGAAAGGAAATGAATATACACTAGAAATCAAACGAAGTATACCAACAGGATGTGCGTTGTGGTGCAGTGGATATCGACTCGGAACGACAAATCGGAGTGCCGAGTTCGAATTTCGGTTGAGTTCGTTGCATTTACTTACGCGCAAACACCCTTGGGAAAGGTAATAATCCGTCCCTTCCCTCAAGTTATGTGTTAAAAAACAGAACAGATTGTGTTCTAAAGCCTTGGCTGGAAACCAGTCTACCGCAGAAAACAATGGCAACCTACTACGGGATAATCTTCTGCCCAGTCAGTCATGTCTCGAAAGTGACATGATCGCCCAGAGCGTGTATCACGTATGGCACTTAACTAAATGACTGATGACATCAACATTAATAATAATTGTAATAATTATTATTATTGTTAGTTAGTTAATTAATTAGTTGGTTATCGCCTCTTGCTTCCTTTTCGATATAATCCCGTTCCATTAATGTAACCCTATGTAATACAATGTAACCCTATTTTCAAGTAAATATACTTTTGGCTTAATACAACGGAGTGAAGGAAATTATTATTAGTGGTATTGTTATTTGTGCTTTATTGTAATTTGCTATATGAGCTTAGTTAAAAATATTTAATGCCTATGTACTTGTAAAATCCGTAAAAATAGAGAAATTGGCTGAACATTGGGAAAAAGGAAAAAAAATTCCTTCATTTTATGCGAAGCAGATTGTTTTGGTCCTGTGGAAGTTTAAAAATGGCGATAGTCACATCAATTTGTCAGGATTCTTGATGGGGTTAAATTAAGGTCAAGTCCTTGGCCAGCACATCTGCCGGAAAATGAATTTAATTTTCTTGAAAAGCTAAGATGATGTAATTGAGAGGAAGAAGACAAAAATACATAACCTCATGTAAGGTGTTGATATTTCATTCGTTGAGCCATAACTCCCCCTTAATTTATATTTTTTTAAAAATGATATATCACTCCTAAGGAAATTTCTCTTAATTCCCCACAGCGCAATCTATTCTTTTAAATTTCGTCTAAGCGTTTAACAGATTTTATTAGTGTTGTGTATTCCGAGTGAGGAACCACAGAAAGTAATAAACAAAAAACATATATTTGAGATAGAAAAATAGATCATATTAAACATAAAGATACAAACTGGAACGCAGGTTAGTAATCCCGGAATACGATTAGTAACGAATATATATATATATGTACAAACTTTTGAAGTGAAGCCGTGCTGGAAATAGTATGTCCGTGTAATACTACACTGGCTGAGTGGAGCTCAGAGCTACTATGACTGCTGACGCGGTATTCTGTGTAACTTCGGTATCTCTCGGTAACTTACTGACCTCTTACGGTACTCGTACTGTTCCTAACGGATATCTTCTGTAACTCACGATGGCAGGAGTATATGTATACTCGAGTCCATTATCATAAAAAGGGAGGTCCTTTCTAGTCCATCATTTTTCACATCGCCACGACTTCAGTATTCACGTGCTACATGACTTTTATTGTCTTTCTCTATATGGATTTACATATTAATAATTTATATATATATATATATATATATATATATATATATATATATATATATATATATCTTTACTTACTTATCTAATTATTTAACATATATTGTTTATTGTAGCGGACAGTTATATTAGATTTTATGCGAATGTCAGTATGAAAGTTAATGGCCTAAAGAATAATGACCTCATGATTTTCACATTAGCGTGATGTTCCTATGGTTGGCTGAGGAGTCAGGTTGTTATGTGCCATACATGATACACGCTTTAGGCGACCATGTCACTTTCGAGACATGACTGACTGGGCAGAAGATTATCCTGCAGTAGGTGGCCATTGCTTTCTGCGGTAGACTGGTTGCCAGCCAAGGCTATAAACCCAATCTCTTCTGTTATTTAACCCATAACTGGAGGGAAATCTCGGATTATTACCTTTTCCAACGGTATTTGCGCGTAAGTAAATGCAAGTAATTCAACTGGAATTCGAAATCGACACCCTGATTTTTCATTCCGAGTCGATATTCACTGCATCACAACACACAAGCTTTGAGGAGTAAAATTGTAATACTGACATATCTTACAATGAAAATGTTGCTTTATCTGTTAATTTTGATGTTTGTATTGCTACAGTGACAGATTTGTAAGGGCGTAACTAAATAATCCGCACTCTGAAAGTGTTGTTTCAACAACCTTACCATCAGGTGCGCTCTATAAATTATTATGATTCCCATTCTGCTCATGCAAGTTACTGAATAATTCTGGTCATCCGTAGCTGAATTGTATGCAAAAATATCGACCTGGAACACTTCAGGGCTGGTTAGTTTTTGTCTGCGAGGTGTGGTGTATTGATAATCACAACTTACTGCAGGAACATTTTCTGTTTAAATCGTGAAATGAAAGAGATATGATCTCCTAAGCATATATCGCATATGGCACTGAAATGAGTCAATAAAAACCTTTATTTTCAGAAAAACATTCTAAGATATTTTTAAAAAGTCAATATAGTTTAGAGTTGATGTCATCTCTTTATAAACGATATATAACATCGTATTAAAAAGAAAAGAATTCAACTCAAAGATCCTTGAAAATTACTTAGCTTCAAATAAGAGTTGCATTTTTAATGTAACATCTTTTTTAAGCTCGTGTTAAAAGCACTTTATATGTGAATACACATACACATACACTCACGCACACACACAAATACACACAGACGCACACACACACACGCGCACATATATTAAGCCGGTGCTTGTCATTTACTATTTAAGCACCTTACAAATCATACACGCACGCACGCACACAAACACACACACACACGCACACACACATACATATATATTTATTTATTAAGCCGGAGTTTGTCATTTAGCACCTAAGAACATATAAATTTCACACACACACACACACACACACACACACACACACACACGTGTGTGTGTGTGTGTGTGTGTGTGTGCGTGTGTGTGTATGCGTGTGTGTGCGTGTGTGTATGTGTTTGTGTATTCACATATATATATATGTGTGTGTGTAAGATTCTTTTGACGCAATTTAGAAAATACGCGCTATTACTGTGTTTGCCTTTCTGTACGTTTCACTAAAATAATCAGAAAGAAAATTGCTGCACAGTAGGCTAATATAAAAATGAACGAATAAGCTATTAGCAATAATGAGTTGATAAAAGCACGACAACATCAACAACAATAAGATCATAAATGCCTGTTAATGTCGGATCATCATGAAGAATTTTGCAATAAAAATGTTTTAAAGCTCTCAAGCGCAAAATATTGAGGAAAATTAATGTAGGGATTGCATCCTTTGAGAAACGAGAAAAAATACGAGACATACAGTCACACAAGAATATTTAAAGCATATTATAAGAAAGGCATTTAGAAATCTTCTCGATTAAATGACGTGAAATGAAATTGCATCATTCTGAAAATATGCTACAATTTTTGTCAGATAGTTCGACATTATCTTAATAATAATAATAATAATAATAATAATAATAATAATAACAGATGAAACAGCGCTGGCAAGACAAACCTCTGCATGGCCAATATCCAGTACGTGACAATAAATCCAATGTTGACAAAGTTAATACTCATCGATGGTTACGTGCATCTGGATTAAAGTCTGAAACTGAAGGCTTTATTCTTGCAGCACAAGACCAAAGTCTTTTCACGAGAAACTTTCAGGCAAATATTATGCATAATAATATGGATCCAAAATGCAGGTTTTGTGATAAACACCAAGAAACAATAGACCACCTAATCTCAGGCTGTTCTGTGCTTGCCCCAAATGAATATAAAAATCGCCACGATAGAGTTGGGCAATATTTACATTGGGCAATATGCAAACATTATGGAAAAGCTGTAGGCAAACACTGGTATGAACATCACCCAGCACCGGTTACAGAAATAGAAGATGTAACCATTCTATGGGATTACACCATCTACACAGACAGAAAAATTGAAGCAAACAGGCCAGACATTATTGTTAAAAACCAGAAAGAGAAAACTTGTCTATTAATTGATATGGCTTGTCCAGCGGATTGTAACATAGCAATCAAGGAATTTGAAAAACTGTCAAAATATAAAGACCTGGAAACTGAAATAGAAAAAATGTGGAAATTGAAAACAAGAGTTGTGCCAGTGATAGTAGGTGCACTTGGAATGATAAAAAATGGAACAAAACAACACATTGAAAGAATCCCTGGAAACCCCAGCTTAAGAGATATACAAAAAATTGTCTTATTAAGTACAGCCCACACACTAAGGAAATCTTTATCTATGTAATGCTGGAGATGATAGGGAAGATAGAAAAACATGAAATGGAGCCATAACAACACGCCACTACCTGCCTTAGGTCTCCCCGCAGACTTGGTTGGTAGTGAGACCAAAGCAGAAATCGAAATATGATGAAAAATGACATAATAATAATAATAATAATAATAATAATAATAATAATAATAATAGCTACAGTTTTATGCGGATCACTACAACAAACATCCTCAATTAGTTTAGACCCTGCTGTAAAAATAAAAGAATTAAAGCCAGAAGAAGCTTATGAATACCTAGGTGTAAATGAGAGTGAAAAAATTCACCGTAAAAAATGAAAGAAATAGTGCGTAAAAAGTACTATAGAAGGCTACGACTAATATTAAAAACTAAATTGAATTCTCAGAACAGAATTATGGCCATTAATAGCCTTGCAATCCCAATTGTACAGTTTAGTTTCAGCATCTTAAACTGGACTCTAAACGACATCAGGTAAATTGAATCTAAAACAAGAAAGCTTCTTTCTAAGCATAAGATGCATCATCCAAAGGCTGATGTAGACCGTCTATACATACTACATAAAGGTGGAAGAGGTCTTATTCAGCTGGAATTGTCATACAAGACAACAACTATTGGCTTACTAACATACATAGATACAACAAAGTACTGGATGATACAATTAGTCAAGGAACATGAAGAAAGAAAGAACAAATATTCAATAATAAAAGAAGGCAGTAAATACAAACAAGATTTACGGTTAGTAGATTCTGTAGAAAAGCAAAACAGAAGCCAAGGACCAAACTATTGCGGCAAAAAATATGAAAATGTAAGCCAAAGATAAAGCTCTTGAACAGATAAAGCAACGCTGGCATGACAAACCTCTGCATGGACAATATCCAGAACGTGCCAATAAATCCAATGTTGACAAAGTTAATACTCATCGATGGTTACGTGCATCTGGATTAAAGTATGAGATTGAAGGCTTTATTCTTGCAGTGTAAGACCAAAGTCTTTTCACTAGAAACTTACAGGCAAATATTATGCATAATAATGTGGATCCAAAATGTAGGTTCTGTGATAAATACCAAGAAACAATAAACCATCTAATCTCAGGCTGTTCTTTACTTGCCCCAAATGAATATACAAATCTTCATGATAGACTGGAGCAATATTTACATTGAACAATGTGCAAACACTATGGAAGATCTGCAAACAAAGACTGGTATGAACATCACCCCGCACCGGTTACAGAATTTGAAGATGTCACCCTTCTATGGGATTACACCATCTACACAGACAGAACAATTTAAGCAAATAGGCCGGGCATTATTGTAAAAAACAGAAAGAAAAAGCTTGTTTATTAATTGATATTGTTTGTCCAGCAGATTGTAACATAGAAACTAAGGAATTCGAAAAACTGTTAAAATATAAAGAGCTGGAAATTGAAATTGAAGAAAATGTGGAAATTGAAAACAAGAGTGCCAGTGATAGTAGGTGCACTTGGAATGATAAAAAATGGAACAAAACAACACAATGAAAGTATCCCTGGAAACCCCAGCTTAAGAGATATACAAAAAATTGTCTTGTTAAGTACAGCCCACACACTAAGGAAAACTTTGTCGTTGTAACGCTAGGGATGATAGGGGAGATAGAAAATGATGAAATGGAGCCATAACAACACACCACGACCTTAGTTCTTCCCGAAGACTTGGTTGGTAGTGCGACCATAGCAGAAATCGAAATATAATGAAAAATGACAATAATCTTCTGCCCAGTCAGTCATGTCACGAAATAGAGATGATCGCTCAAAGCGTGTATCACGTATGTCACTTAACTGACTGATCTGTGTAAAAGAATATAAAAACAATTAAAACATTATTATTAAAGGAAGCCAACAATTTCAAATAGAAATTTCAAGCTGGTGAAAAGGGTAAATAAACAATAATACAACCATGTGTTTGTGGTTGGAAATTTAGGTCCCAAAAAGGAGCAAATATTCACCTTATAAAAATGCGTTGTGCTTCTCTGAAAAAAGTTCAAGAGCAGCGCTCTGTTAACGCAGATAAGATGGCGGAAACCAATGCCAGGAAGCGTACCACAGTGTTGAGGATATGCAAGCTGTTGAATTTAAACATGAGACGCAACCCAAACTGCCAAGAATCAAATTTTCTCCAGCATCCGACTCGGAAGCGTGGTGTATGCTAGACAATATCATTAGCAAAATATTACGTAAAGGGCTGGTAAGAAAGAAATGTCATGACTGATCGTGAATGCGTAATGAGGTTCACGTTGCATTCTCACAACGCAAGATTTGCCGTTTTTCGAAATTTTTCGTAAATCTAATTTAGCCGTTAGACATTTGAGCTTGTATATCGTCATAAATGGGCCTCACATTAGTGAGGGAGTCCGGTGTACAAGTTAAACCGTTGAAAGGAAGGTCCCAAAACGGTTCACATTATCTGTTGATAACCCAATTTAGATATAAATTAGAGAGGAACACAAAATTTAATTGAAGTCATATGCCGTAGAGAAGCTCGGTGGAAATGTCATTGGTATGAGGAACATTACTCATTCAGCTCGCTTCAGGTGAGTTTCAATTACTTTCCAGTAATTTCAGTGTTCTGCACAAATGATGGCAAGATTAGTCCCTTTATTGTCAATATTTTACCCGTATCAAACAATCTGATGTAGACAAGACCTGCACATGTGAGTGCTTACTTTCCGCAGGTTTAAAAGTTGAAGCTGAAATTTTTGTTATGACTGCACAAGACTCAATGTTTGTTAACCAGAAGTTATCAATCACATATACAGAAATATTGTTTTAACTGGAAGTGCTGATTCTCTGATAAATATCCAGATACAACCAGCCATCTTGTATCACGTTACACAATGTTATCTTCCACTGAATCTAAAAGGTGGCATGATAGAATTAACCCATATCTCTCCTTGTACAATCTTTAACTATTACGGGAAGAAACTGTTATAAACACTGTCAGCTGTAAGGAACTGGAATGAATATCACCCAGACTCGGTTACTGACATAGGATCTATAACAAGTTTATGGGAAAAAGAATTTTGTCTGTGAGAATAAGAGATCGCTGACGTTTTTCACTCTGCCAGAAATTTGGAAAGAGAAGGCTGCACTGCTTGGTATTCGCACTTGAAACTTAAATCGAAACATTTCATAGTGTTTGTGTATCAATCTGGGGTCAGTGTAGTAGACTCAAGACGAGGTGGATGAGTTTAATGGTGATTACAAAGGAGTTTGAACGGATCACTAATGATGACGACGCTATTCCGCCATTCATCTGCTTACATGGTTTCAGATTCAACACAGAGGCTTAATATCAAGTGCTTTGACAACGAAGTGTTGCCTTGGGTCAAGAGAGTGGCTGCTGAAAGATCTTATGTCTAGCAACAAGACTCTGCACCATGTCGCACACGCAAGCTAACACAATTATTGCTATCAGACAATTTCTTTGACCATATTACGGTTTGCAACTGCCCATCTAGCTCCCCAGACTGCACCTCCTGGTAATTATGTGTGGGTCACAGTGAACTCTTTGTAAAACCAAAGATTAACCGAAGACAAAGCTTATGGTAGCATTCACTAATTTAATCAACGTAACCATGCAGAAGAGATGTCGTCTGGAAGCTCTGGTTGAAGCCAATGGCGAGTGGATTGAATAAAATTACCCGTTACTATTTTTTTTAAAAAATGTGTAATTTTGGTAAATATGTTTTTGAAATAGGTTGTTAGTGTCATTTTCAGGTTTTACGTAATTTAGACGACTGTTTATCCATCGCGCTCTGTATGCGTCTATATCAGAACAACTTTAGGCAATTGAAAGTTTTGTGCAATATGTTTCGGCCTCTCGAAGAACTTGATGAAATGAAAACGATGAGGAACAAATAAATATTTATTTGTAGTATAAATATTAGCTCTGTTATTATATTCATATATATATATATATATATATATATATATATATGGTACGGAAATTAACGAAAGTTAATGAAACTAGTTATATACAACTGACAATTTGAAGTGATTTGTTTGAACATTATTTTTGATCGATAGTCGGATTTAAGTAGATATACTGTTTATAATGAAATACGAGTATCGATCAAAAATAATGTTCAAACAAATCATTTCTTATACATACGTATATATTTTTCAGTTGGAAATGAGTTACTTCGTGACCTACGTTTCTAACTGTCGGTTTCTTCAGCCAATTTACAATAACTGATTTTATCGTTTTGTAAACGCTTACTTAACAGAGATTATATATATATATATATATATATATATATATGAGATCGATCTTTAAATTTTATATTTTTAATTTTTAAAATTGTATGTCCAATTTTTTCTATAACATTTGTCCTTGTCATTACTTATTTAAACTAAAATTTATTTGTTAACTAGTTAAATTCTTTGTTTTTCAACATTGATGTCAGCAATTTTCTTTTATTTCTAAGTGAAAAGTTTATCATAGCTTACATCCAAGTCAAATACCCCTACGCCCGTTTTTTTCCTTTCTGTTCCTCCTACCATATCTATCCTTCTAACATGGCTAAATTTTAAATTTTAAACATTTGGCTCTTGTCTGGAGGAGTGGTAAGTCTTCTAATATGAGACAGAGTTATGTCTGCTTTCTCCTTCTTACTTACTGAGATTCAAAAATTGTTAATTCCATCCTATTATATTTTCCTGTGTATAGATGATTTTTGGGGGACTTCTGCCGGTATAAAAATATTTAAAACATTTGAATTTGAATAAATAAAATTTTGGTTTCACCGTTACTGAAGAAACGAAGATTTTTTCGTCGAAATGGCTAACCAACGGATTTAATTATCAAAATTTTTGTTTTATTTTTTGCATTTGGCTCTGTAAATAAAACGTAATATTTGCATCGAACCCTCTACCTTAATCAATTTTAATAATAATGAAATTAATATTAATAGGATCGCGGTTTTGAGATTTACCTATGTGATCATCCTTTTGGATATATATATATATATATATATATATATATATATATATATATATATATATATAATCTCTTTTAATCTCTGTCTTTACGAAATCTGATTAGTATTCTGATACCTCAAATTATCTTCATATTAGACTTTTATCCATTTTGGGCCAAGTACTAGACTTGCGTATCACATTTTTCAGAGCCTTATTTCACAAAACACTTATATCTTTCGATTCTTTAGGTCAAGCACTGATCTGATAAAGTGTATTTTATCAAGTACGTGAGGCTGATTCTTTGAAATTAGATGTCCCGAAGGTATTTAACAGGTTTTGGCATGTTCTCTTTCTTCAGAAGCTGAAGAGATATGGGGTTTCTACGAGAAACTTTTATTTGATTCACTGTTTTGTCATAAAGAACGTTTTGAATGGAAAAAGTACGTTCTCATTTATTCTTGAAACTACGATGTTTCTGATATTCATCAACGTTCGTCGGGTTTACGTAGAGAACAGGAAGAAAGTTTAATTCAATGTTAGTCAGTTAAGTGCCATAAGCAATACAAGCTTGGGCGATCATGTCTCGAAAGAGCAATGGTTGACTTGGCAGAAGATGTTCCCGCATCAAGTTGCCATCAAATCAGCGTAAATCTTGTTAAATATTTTTAGCGTAACAATATTTCAATACTACTCATTTTTAATTTTGCTTGTACATGTTATTTTCTCAAATATTTAAAATATAATCCAACATTATTTATTGCAAAATACATAAATTATATCAATGCTTATGTGCAATTTGAAAGACGTATTCTTTGTCTCTCTATAGACTCTAATAAGTTATAGGTTAGTGTGGTGAAAATATGCAATTAAAGAGAATTTAATGCATATAAATCTGATCCATGTAGGAAAACGAAAGGGATAATAAATTTTCCTTTCAAAAAACTTGCAAAAAATTGAAATTTTACTCTCAAATCAACAAAGATTATTGCTCAAAATAAAGACCATCATTTTCCAAGACTTTCTGTCATCGATCTGTAAGCTTTCGGACCTGGTCAAAGTACCATTCAGCCGGCATCAAATCAAAGAAATCTTGACACGCTTCCTCGACTTCATCAAACGAGTCGAATCAGCTGCCTCTCAGAAAGTGTAACATTGAGCGGAAAAGGCCGTAATCTGATGGAGCACAGTCAGGACTATAGGCTGGATGTGGCAGAAGCTCAACGCCGTCCAGCTCTTCAAACTAGTCTTTCGTCTTCCTGGCGGTGTGTGGCATGTCCTACTGCATCAAAGCGCGCTTTCGGTTGATCAGAGCCAGGTACGTTTGCTTCAACTTTAGCCCCGCTCAAGTTGCTGACTGTAAAGTTCGGCAAAGATGGCACGACCATTCGGAACCAACTCAAAATGCACGATTCATTTAAGTTCCACCAAACGCACAACATTACTTTCTTGCCGAATCGATCTTGTTTTGGAACTGACTGTGTCACTTGCCCTTTCTCTAACCCATCGCCATTCTCGATTGTCCTGGACCAGATAGACCCATTTAGTAAGTGTTTACGAACTTTTGGGACAACTTAATATTTGATAAACAGCATATATTTCGTCTATATGCCTGTATATTGGAAGAATTCTCTTGAAAATGTTATCTGACAGGGATCGACCCACTATCACCTTTGTAGAAAATACCACCGTTTGACTCGGCATTTTTTACTACAAGGCCAGGAATAAACAAATCTATATTTCCCCCTTTCAAGGAAATCACATTCTCATCACTAAGGTTATTTTCACGATAGCTTCAAACATCATCAGTTTCTTATGCAAAACGTAAAAAGCAATTTCTAAAGATTCAATGGATTTATTTTAGTTGCAAATTTTTATTAGTTCAGTCATTATTATAGTGGATAAATCGTAATTTAGATATATATATATATCTTGAATGCGCAGGCCAATGGATATAATACAAAGTCTTATAAAAGAAAAGTGGGACGCTTATTTCTAATACGGTTTATTTGCTATAATAACTATTGACGTACAAAAATTCCTGCGTGTGACTATAAACTGCATTCATTAACAAAGCATCTGATTGCGAGATTAGATGTTTCAAGGAGTGAGAAACAATCAATTTATTGTTGTTGTTCCAAAGTCTAGCGTAACCCGGGATAGCAACAAAAATAATAATAAAAGTATTATAGAAAAATATTAAAAAACTGTTTTATATTAAGTTGATTAGCAATATGTTTTTATATAAAAAACAATCAACGAAATATATATTATATTAAAATGACTAAAATACATTTTCTGTAGTCGAAGGCATATAACTGTGTTCAAAATATTTAGATTTTACCATGAAGTAATCAATAATTATTAATATACCGCTAAACAAATTCAACCAATATAAAAGATAGTGTCGGTACCTTTTTTTTCAGACCTGGTAAAGATATAGATATATATATATATATATATATATATATATATATATATATATATAAACACACACACGCTAAATTCTAATAGTATCCTAAAAAACAATAAAAAGAACTAGATGACCCGTAGTAGAGTTGAATCAAAATCGCTGAAAAACATTTGAAATATAAAGACGAAATCAAATTTCGCAAGTCAATGAAAAAAAAATTTACAGTCAAAGAAGACAGAAGTAACTTAACGTGCGAGTGTGAAAAAAAAAAACACGCACGCACACATAAGATTTTTCTGACGTACATACCACTTGACTTATCTGTTTACACACGATACCTTGGCCACCAGAAAAGCAAACGGATCTCGACATGTGAAGTGACAAGTATATACGCCCGAAGAGAGTCTACTTTAGACTCGATAGACGTGTAGCGACACAAATACCTTTATGGACACCAAGCAAGGAATCATTATAACAATAGCAACAATAAATCTACACTTTGAACAAAACTTTCACGGCTTTTTGCGCTTTTCCCCATATATATATATATATATATATATATATATATATATATATATGCATTCATTCGAATTAGCATTCTAAAGCCACACAAAGCTTCTTTTTAGTTAATGAAAGCATTCCAAGAACTTCTTCTGGTGGATTGCTAAAAGCTACATCTTCGCATAATCTTGGATTTCCTTGACATCTAGATAATTTTTCTTTTCATGTGGGATAAGATTTTCTATAGAGAAGAAAATGTTACAAGCGGCGACATCTGGGGAATATGCTTATTGTCAGACATGGGAAATGTTTTCCTCGACCAAAAAATGCTGCACAAGCTATGTTCACTAATGCAATGTGATGTGGTTAAACGACTACACTTTTGTAAAAATCTTTTCACTCCAAGCAAGGCGGTACCGCCGCTGATGTACAGGTGGCTACATAAGAGAGTTAAAGTTTTAGGCAGGAGGAGAGTGAAGAGAAAGACGAACCAGCTACAAGGGGGTGACAGAGAAAGGGCAAGAAAAGGATGTGAACACAGGATCGAAGACAGTTGCGAAGGTAAATATAAAGAGAAAAACAAGATACACGGGGTGATGTAGAAAGGACTGAAGTCAAGTGGATATTAGATGGGGATTAACATTGCATTTAAATTTCTGGAGGTTATAGCCGTCAGAAAAGCAAGTATGTGGATTGGAGTTCCACAGGCTAGAAACACGGGAAAAGAAGCTGATGGAGTAGAATTGTCGCCTGCATTCAGTTGGTTTAACTGTAAAAGTGTAGAACCTTGTTGCTAGTCTGGATGCACGAAAAATTCAGGAGGAGGGGGCACGAGTGACCTAAGCGCTCTAAACACTATCTTTCCTAAACACTATCTTCTTTCGGAAGTAATCAAGAACGTTATAACTTAATGTATATGTGAGACAGAATTAAATGTTAATCTTTCTCAAACGGCTTTGAACTATGTCGTTTAGCTCTTTTATTACAGCAACAGAGCCCATAGATTTCGATCAAATTCATATATATATATATATATGTGTGTGTGTGTTTCGTTAAATAAGACTGCCAAGATAGATTTGTTCAGATTTATGATCTTATATTTCTATACGTACAATCTAAACTTATTTATAAATGGAACTTTGTCTGTGTGTGTGTGTCTGTGTGTGGATGTGTGTCCGTTACCTATAGACTCCAAAACGACTGAACCGATTTTCTTGAACATTTACACAGTTGTACTATAAGCGTCTGTGAGTGTTCTTAGCTAGGTTTTGTATCGAGGTACACCCGATAAATATCGAAAATCGATAATCGAACAAATCGGGTTATAGAAGGAGTGGTCCGATTTTAATCAAACTTAATACACTTATAGACAAAGACATAAGAAACGATATTTAGAAGTTTTAAGGTTGCAGTTCTTACAATAGTGCCGAAAATCGATGATATATACATATATATAAGGCAAGATGTTTGTGTGTGTGCCTGCTTATCTGCTTGTATATCTGTATTTTTCAACCCTTTTATTTTAGTTTTTGCTTCCGGTTTGGCTCTAAGTATGTATAATTGTAGTTCTTAGTCTCAGCTATGATACCATTTACTCAGAGGACTTATTTAGCCTTCAAAATTCAGTTTACGACGAAAAAAATTATTTGATATCGATAGCAGGAAATCAAAATTTGACTTACATACATTCATTTTTCTTTCAGTCTATGGTTTCGCTTTAACTGGAAACAACTATTGCTTTTTAGTCTTTCGTGCCAACGTTCAAAGAGTCTGAGCTCGAGGATCATGGATTAGTTTTAAAGCTTTCATTATACCCGAGCAACGCCGGTCTATACTGATAGTTGTTTCATAAAACTAAATTGGTGTTAGAAAAGAAGACACTTGTATGTAAAAAAGAACAACGTAATAAAACATTAAAGAAAATCCATTGTCATTCTTATTCAACAAAAGACATAAAAGCGAAAGATTGCTGCCCAAATGCATAACTATATAGGAAAATGCATAACTAAATACGCAGACATGACCCCACACATATTTATACATTCGTGAATATAATGAAAAAATGGTGAAGTACACTATTGGATTAGGATGTGCTTTGTGTTGCAATGGATATCGCCTCGAAAAGACAAATCGGGAATCCGAGTTCAAATTCCAGTTGAACTCCTTGCATTCACTTACGCACAAATTCCTTGCGAAAGGTATTAATCTGTCTCTTCCTTCCAGTTAAGTGTTAAATAAGAGGACAGGCTGCGTTATATAGAATGGTAAACTTTGAAAAACAGTAGCTATTCTGGCTATTGGGCGCGTATAATAATATACGCGCTAAAAAGTCTGCCTTCTTCCACCGAACGCCCATAGCCTTGAGGTAGAATCGTCGACTGACGCCATATCGTTCTGGTTTCAATCCTGGGTTAAAAAGCAATCGGAGTCTAACCGTACTGATGAGCTGTGATACGGCGAAACAGATCTGTCTGCGGATGACAATATATATATATATATATATATATGTGTGTGTGTGTGTGTGTGTGTGTGTGTGTGTGTGTGTTCAATCTCGGAAACATGTAATATGAATATAAAATCGTGATACCACACTTTACTGATCTGATATTGCGTCGCAAGAAATCTTAACAATGAAAACATATTATAATCAAAGACTTACACTTTGGCAAACACTAAATACGATGAAGGTGGTCAGACCGTAAAGAATACCAGATTGCCAGCAAAGCCGTCTTTTAAAATGTAAAGCGAATTCGTCTTCTGCCTAATCTTATATTACTGGAAGATCCCATAATCCTATTAAGAATGATTTACCTCGATAAGCACGGGTATCGCCAACGATAGTTGGGTACTGATCTTGGATTAAATGGATTCTTTACGATTTCGGAATTGATCGTATCGAATATTAATCGAATTGTGATCTCTGTTTTCTTTCAGATGAGCGTTAAATTTCATCAACAAAATGCTAATCTGCTCCATATTTGCAAAGAAAACAAAATCAGAAACGGACAAGAGAAGACATCTTTTTTTCTTTTGCCATTAATCATAAGAACATGTCGTCTGCACTGCCCGCTGCCCGATGTCAAGTGAAATATTAAACAATACGTTCAAGGATTTATTTATTTTTTTTATGATTCATGAGAAAGAGAACACTGGCAAAAGGTTATCAGCGGCTGCTTTGTTCCTTTTGCTTTTGTATTTATTTTCTATTTTTATCGGTTTTCAATTCGGTCTGATATTTTATTGTTTTTTTTTTAAATAACAGCCGAAAATCCTAGACACTGAGAATACGGAAGACGGATACAAGACGAACTGATTTTTTTTAAATGTCAGTTAAGTGCCATACGTGTTACACGATTGGGTGACCATGTCTCGAAAGAGACTTGACTGACTGGGCAGATTATCCCACAGTAGGTTGCCATTGCTTTCTGTGGTAGACTGGTTGCCGACCAAGGGTATAGAACCCGATCTGTCCTGTTATTTAACCCATAACTGGAAGGAATAGACGGATTAATACCTTACCCAAAGGTATTTGCGCGTAAGTGAATGCAGTGAATTCAGCTGGAATTCGAACTCGGCTCCCCGATTTCTCGTTCCGAGCCGATATCCAATGCACCACAACGCACATCCTTTTTAAATGTTATTGTTACAAAGTCAGACGGAAAAGATATAAGAGTTAAATTGTAAAAGTCGAAAGAAAATGTAAACGAACTCACGTAAAAAATGAACGAATGAAGAATGAATGAAACTAACTTATTAAATATCAGACAATAAAGGTTCATATGAAAATTGAATTTGACGGAGTAGGAAAACAAAAACAGTAAGCAAAGAAAGAAAGAAAGAAAGAAAGAAAGAAAGAAAGAAAGAAGAAGAAATAAAATTAAATATTGTAAATCTAAGAAAAATTACAACTAAAATTATATAGTAAACTGGAAGGAGAGATAAAAAGAAAAACAACAACGTAGTAAGCAATTTTGGTCGAATTTCGTCCTTTACTGAAACTTCCGGCGATATAATGCCTGTTGTGAGAGTAATAAGCATAGAAATACAATAGCGCATTACTTTAATTCCCGGAAGTACATCGCCGAAAGTATCACTAAATGAAGAAATATCGACAAAAAATCTGCCAAAATTCGATCACATGCGCAGTCCGTCATTCTGCAGTTAATTACATGACTTCGTGAGAGTTACGGAAGAGAAAAAGTGAAAGATATAGTTCGTTTTTTATGGACATTTAGATAAAAAAAAAAAAGGTAAGTTTCTTCAATAACTAACATTTGATTTGAGTTCAGCATATACATTTGCACAGAGATAATGCTATTTTGGATAAATTTGAAGGGGAAAAGCCACGGGACCAATATTTCTAATTTAAAAACATTTCCAGAAAATAGCTTTCTCAAATCTATTTTTATCTATTGTCCCCAAGAAAGTCTACAATTTTAATTCTGTCGTAGCCTTATATAATTTTTGTTCTAAGAATGTCATTTAACATATTTCTTTAGGGTTTTCGAGCCATGATACCATCGATCTGGCGACTGTTTTTCATCAGCATGAATCTAAGTTTGAGATCATTTTTCGATGATGCTTAAAAAGAGATGCAACAGGAAAAATAATATCACATAGAAAAAAGTTCCCCCTAAATAAATAAGGTGAACAGAAAGGGTAGATAAAAACAATGCAATGGAAAAAATCTGGAGCCAATGAAAGAAATATAAAACAGACTCCGAGATATAATGAATTGGTTGATTTTGTTTAGCAGCGTGTCAACTACTATGGGTTAGTTAATGCCAAAATCTAAATATGTTGTACGTAAATTTATGCTTTCAGATACAGATATTTGTACATAACTTTATACTTTTGGATAAAGGTAGTTTTTAAAATATTTATAAAATATAGCTTATATAATTATTTTTGTTAATTTTGCTGTATATATATATATTGACTGTTTAATTACTTTATTTCTGGTCATAATAAATTGCCTGAAGACACCACTTCTGGTAGAAATCTAGGTTGCGTAATAACTCGTTTACAAATGGGATATATATGACGAGCCGTTGTGTGAAACCGCGGTAGGTTTTGGCGATCTTGTGATTTTTTTACGCATATATATATATATATATATATATATATATATATATATATATATATATGTCTAGACCATAAGCGGTGAGGATAATCTAACAAGATTACCTTAATATAAAATATTAAGTGGTAAATCCATATAGAGAGCTCGATGGGTGTTAACCAGAGCGATATGAAATTTATAAAGGGAAAATCAACACGTAATTTCGATTGGTTATAAACTATAGCTCATTTCAATGAGTTTAATTAGCTTATTACATCAGACCCTAAAATATTCCTTCCAGCTGGTACAAAATTTCTGCCGGAATATATATATATATTGTCATCCGCAGACAGATCTGTTTAACTGTATTACAGCTCATCAGTACGGTTATACTCCGATTGCTTTTTAACCCAGGATTAAAACCCGGACGAATTGGCGTCAATCGGCGATTCTACCTCTGGGCTATAGGCGTTCGGTGGAAGAAGGCTGACCTTTTAGCTCATATATTATCATTATACGCGCCCAATATATATATATATATATATATATATATATATATATATATATATATTGTATTGCATTGATTGTGATTTTATAATAAAAACGTATTGTTGCTCATTTTTTATAAAAACAAACAGTTGATTTTTTTTAGGTTAACTATTTGCTCATAGCTGGGATTCGAACAGGTGCTATCATCCCGGATTCATGGTGAAAATCTAACAACACCAATTACGAGGTTGCTCGACACTTTGCTAAACAACTAATCTTCTCAAAATAGGCATTACTGCCGAATGCCATACCCAAGTAAATCTGACAGATAAGATTTAACATATAGCTTTAGAAACAATATAAATTTGAATGTGGGGAAATTGCAAACCAGAGAGACTGGTTTATCAAGATTAGTGAGCTCGATCCACACTAGGTGCATTAAAGTACAATGATTATGCAAAACAATGTTTTTATCTGGTTGATGAGTTATTTTTGCTACTGGCATCGATCGAATCCCTATTATGACAGTGGGGCTACAGCATTTATTCACTTGGAATATAGGCCTAACACAATTTTCGCATTCCTCGATCTTACAATTCTGCTTCTTTTTTTTTTCGAAAACCTCTAAAAGATGAAATGAATTCCTAGAGAGTAAAACTATAAAAGGAACTGATTTGCAATTTCACGCGTATGCCCCCCCACACACACACGCACGCACAACTGTTGACACCGGAAATTGCGACAGACATATTGAAACGATTGATATTGAAATAAAAATATTTGTTTTCATAGATACTGACAGATAAAGTATCATTACATTAATAATTCGATTGAAACGTATTTGTTTATGCTTTTCTTTCCTTATTGATTTCCTTTTTTGAAAACCTATAATTTTCGATCTCCTCAGAGGTATTAATAATAGAGGAATCTTATAAATCTCTTACATAAAAGTTATATTTACTAAAAATAACACCTAAGCTGGTTAATATTTCTTTGTTCAATAAAGCTGGTGAAAATCAGTATAAATATTAAGCTATTTAAAAGTACACAACTGAGATTATGTAGCGTTTTTAACTTAAATTTTATTACTTTTTTTTTATTTCTAACAAATAATTAAAAGTTTTTGGAAATTGGTTTATTTTGCGTCTACTATCGTCGATATCCGTTTGGTATCATTATGTCTAGGCTATCGTGTCTATATCGTTCTGAAAGATCTGTAGAATGGTATGGTTGACATAGGAATGTCCAAGTTCTTAGACGAAATTTCATGAAACAGACCACCAACCTTCCTTCTCTAAAAATAGATTCAAAAGGACGAAGTGGACTTCACTTGCTACCACGTCGCACGTCAATATAACAATAAATCAGCCCCACGTTAGTATTAAAAAGAAATTTAAGATAACATCTCAATGCAAATGAGTCCGCTTCACTGATCGAATTTCGAAATATTTTACTTGAATTTACAAAAACGTGCCTAACCAAAAATATGCATTTTTTAACATATTCAATACAAACTACGGAATAAGTTGTGCTTTGCAGTTTTTACTGTGAATTTACGATTCATCCTGTTTTTTTCTAGTTATGATGCAAATAACTGGAATCTGGTGACTATGAATGAAAAAAAAAACATACTGGTAAATTAAAAAAAATATATATTATTTATAAAAGATATATTTATAATATACTACATATACGAAGTATTTGGCAAATATAAATTAGGCGATTAAAACAGAATTTAGGATTGATATTTAGCATTCACTTACGCGTGCGTTGTGGCGCAGTGGATATCGGCTCGGAACGAGAAATCGGGGAACCGAGTTCGAATTCCAGTTGAATGATTTGCATTCACTTACGCGCAAATACCCTTGGGTAAGGTATTCATCCGTCTCTTCCTTCCAGTTATGGGTTAAATAACAGGACAGATCGGGTTCTATAGCCTTGGTCGGCAACCAGTCTACTGCAGAAAACAATGGCAACCTACTGCGGGATAATATTCTGCCCAGTCAATCATGTCTCTTTCGAGACATGATCGCCCAAGCGTGTATCGCACATGGCACTTAACTGACTAAATGATTTTGCATTCTACGTATTAAAAATATTCACACTGCTATAAAATTAATTTTAAATGTATTTATTATTCTTCAGAAGACGTTTGCAAATGAAAGCGAGCTACATGAATCACTACTAATAATATTAATTGTTGTAATGCTACATCTAAAAGTCTCTAATGCCAGTATTTACATTATTCGGACGATTGTCTTCATTTTTGTTGCCATTTGTACGACGTTTCAGCCGTTGTACACTCTGGCCTTTTTCAGGTGCTAGAAATTTCGAACCTAACCCTTTATTACAAACATTGGGTATGTCATCCTAATTCCTTGCGTATAGTCTAGATTGGAAGTCATCAGTTCTCTCCCTCTAAACCTGCAAGTTATTTGTTCCCCATTGCTGTAGCCTGGTTTGAACACACAACTCTAAATAGTCCGCAAAATGTAAATACTACCTCATCTTAGAAACATAGCCAGTCTCTCATGGGTCTCGATGTCAATTGAGTGTAAGTGTTAAAAGTTTCATGTTAGACTTTGGTGAAATGAGGTCTGCTATTGTAAACTACCTGTTGCATACTACAGACTTACATTCCAGTTGCATGACGGGAACCAGTTTGGCATATTATCTATGGGATAGTATTGATAAAAAAAATATTTACGGGACATATGCACAGGGTGTGAAGTTTAAAGAGTGAAGAGAGATAGATGTCGAGAAACGTCTTTAGTCGGAGATATTTGAACGGACGCAGGTGAGAAGTAGACCTAAATTCATTTTCAACTGCTCCACCCAAGGTTTTACGCAGTGAGCATATTCCGCCCATTTGAGCGAGATGTATATATCTAGCTTATCATTATCGACCTGGATGATTGAGTGTATATATTCACTCAGTTAAGTGCCATACGTTGTACATGTTTGGGAAACCATGTCTCGATCAAATTGATTTGAAATTCTGACATGTAAAGCAGACAAGGTTGAATTCTTTGTTCGGAAATTCTTTTCCAACTCAACACTTGACTCATCTGGAGTACCCACATCCGATTTCCCAACTAGAACTGAGTCTTTCCTGAGTGATATGGGCATAACTGCCTTTCATGTCTCGGACATCATTTTTAAAGCGTAAGTGATAGAATACCTGCAGTCGTCCTCAAGAAATGTGCCTTGGAACTAGTTTCAGTGCTTTCCAAACTCTACAACCATTGCCTCTCTACTTCTTACTTATCGGTTTCTTGGAAGACCTCATATATATATTCTGTTTTTAATAACAGTGGGAAATATTCTGACCTATCTGAGTATCGCCTTATTACCCTCTAATCAAGTTTTAAAAAGTGTTCAAGGTTCTAATAAATATTGATTTAGTTAAGCATGTTACCTCTCATGACCTTCTTTCTGACAAACGATATGGATTCCACTCTGCTAGGTCTACTACGGATGAGCAATCGTTCGTCACTAATAGATATTCCAGGCTCTTGAAAATAATGGTGAAACTTGAGCTGTGGCACTAGATATCTCGAAGTTGTTTGGCACACAAGCTTTCTACACAACTTCTAAGGCTACGGTATTACAGGACGATTGTCTGAAATCGTTCATGTTAAATCGTGAAATGAAGGTCGTTTTAACGGGAAGGTTTCAAGATCATTTCAAACTTACGCGAATGTTCATCAAGACCTACCATGTTTTTTATCTTCATCAATGATCTTCCGGATGGCATAAGTTTCCAAATAGGCATTTTTGCAGATGATATCACCACTTATTTCCGTCTCAATAGGAAATCTGTCAAAACTGACAAAGTAAACTTGACTGCTGGTTTCGAAAACGACCTCCAATCGTTAGTTACCTAGGGCAGAAAATGGCTTGCAATTTTGTCTGACTCCAAAACAAAACAGCTTTTTTTAACCAATGAAGACCCGGCAATGCCATCGATTCTGACTTGGCATACAGCTGCCATATCTGGTCTGGTGCTCCTGCTATTCATCTTGAGGTTCTTAACAAAATTCAAAGAGGAATCTTTAATGTAAATGATGCTAACTTGGCATCTCGACTTCAGTCACTTTCTCACAGACGTGACGTGACTTCCCCTGATTTTTCTGCAAACGTTTTCATAGTATCTCCTCTGACGATCTTTTTTCCCCTTATGTCCGAATTATATGAATTCAATCGTGCTTTTATTTTAGCTTCAAAGTCCTACAATTTTATCGGTGAAATAGTTAAATCTAACCTCCACTTTTACTAAAATGATGTCTTTCATGCACTTCTCGCCTGTGGCAATCGTTTCCGTTAACTTGCTTCCCCGATAACTGCAATCTCCAAAACTTTATGCGCAACGTCAATCGCCATCTATCTTCTTTAATCCTGTTCATTTTTTATGATTTCCGCAATATCTTTATACCCAGTTTTTTCACTCACTTTCACCCTCTATAATGCCGCTAGTAACCCCCTGCGTACTTGTGGCTTTCTTGCCTTACTCGGGGCGAATTGAATAAAAATGTTTATTTCAGTTGTTTCAAAACCTATGAAACAATTTGTGGCATTTACTGCAAATATGTGACATGTCAGAACTACATTGGGTTCTGAATTCAGAGTTGTCCACTCATAATGTCTGCTAACCACGATTAGATTATGCAGTCTGTGCTGCTCTTTAACAAATAGCTATGAGAGGAAGATATGGGTTCACACCTTTCTTAATACCAGATGCTGCCTGCATGGGGATGTTCGAGTGATTTAATAAATTGCAACTTGGAAAGAAACACTTGAGAGGCAAGTTAGAATATCATTGGTGTTGGTTACACACAATTATGTGCACATATAATTGAAAATTAGTGCATATTCCATTATCTTCTAGCTATGGATTCATAAATAAAACTAATATCTAGACAAATAATTTTTACGGGCTCACGTGCGTTCACATTTTTCTAAGATGTCCTTAGCCAACACTTAAGGGGAACGCTCTACAACACCTGTAACAATGCTTAATGAACCTAATGAACTCTGCAGTTATTTGAGCTTCAGTTCTGTTATAGGCAGCGAAAGTTTCTATGATGACTAGCTAAAGAGGCTTGGTAATATTACAAATATGTATGCCATGGCTGATTCCTGTCAATAATACTTCTTTTCATTTCAAACTGCGAGCTTATAAGTTTGTGTGTGTTTCCTTCTGTCTGTCTGTCTACCTCTTTCTATCTCACTATATATATATTTGTAATCCACATCCAAGCTTGTTCCGCTGTATCACAGCTCATCAGTGTGGCTAAACATCTAATTGCTTTCTGGCCGGGATCAAAACTCGATTGATTTTGTGTCAGTCGGAGTCTCTATTTCCTAAACCGGCGTATAGAATAAGAGAAGGGAAATTTTAGCATGTTATATATTAGCCGTATATACACCGAAATAATATATATATATATATATATATATATATATATATATATATATATAAATGTTTCGCTGCATTACACATCATCAGTGTGTCCTCAAACATCCACTTGTTCTGGCAGGGATCGAGCCTCGACCGATCGAGCCTCGGCCGATCGAGCCTCGGCCGATGGTGTCAGTTAGAGTCGCTACCCAACTAATCCAGAGTCGCATGGAATAAAAGAAGTTAAATTTTAACGTGTTGTATATAAGCAGTGTATACACACGCCAGTCACCGCAAGAACTCAATTCATTCCTAAAGAGTAATGCATATATCGCAGAAGTGGAAACTGTTTTTAAAATTTTCTTCTCTAGAGAGCTCAATCGTAATGAGAGCATTGTTTATTAGTCATCCACATGCAAGCCTTTTTGACTGTATGTTTAGCTCATCGGAGTGGCTAAACACATCTACTAGCTTCTAGCCCGGATCAAAACTCGAGCGATTTGGTGTCATATATATATATATATATATATATATATATATATACTATTTATTAATTGTCCGTTATATTATATATAAATATAATTTACTTCATTGTTAGTTATTTTTAACAATATATATTGCTCTGTGAGCGTATATGAATATATTGTTCCCTCATCTTCGACGTAATGATTAACATATTATAAAAAAAGAATTTTTAGCAAAATTCAGCAAAATTCTCTTATATATTAGTAAGTAATCTATCAAATATAAATAAAGATTAAAACAGTTGTTTTAATAGAAATGTATGTTTTTTTTAATTTCAAAAGAAAATAAACTCACGTCCCTGTCAATAAATGCCGAATGTTTTCCCATACTGAGGGGGATAATATTTCATTCTCAGTAAACATGAGAAAATCAGTAACTTCACTTTAATCTCAGTTTGACTGGGAGGGAGAAAAAGCGTAACTCGAGTGCCATTCGTTGTTTGGTCAATGAATACCGAAAGTTTTCATATAAAGAAACGGCTATACTGACAATGATCATTACCATCCTTCAAACGTTTTGTTTTATATTGGCTATATAATTCTTACAGTTACTTTTTCTATTTGTCCTCCTGAATTCTTTCTACTTAAGCCTCATCGAATATTTATTACATGTACGTAAATAAATAGAGCGATAAAGTAATTACCTAGCAATCTAAAGTCGCCTGAATCTCTTAGATGAACAATTTTAATTATTCATAGAGACCAATACTTTTTCTTTTCTTCATTCTATTTCCATCCGAATTCTAATATCGTCTTACAATGTATAAGTTAAAGAACCGCCCTAGGCTGAAAGTAAAGACATAGCCTCGATATATTTAAACACCAATCCAACCAGCATCTGAAGCCAGTCAGAGCTCTCCAATAACTAAACTAGAGAAGATTGAATCTATTCATCTACACTCATAATTTCTGATATTCTTGTGATGATACCGAGCAAAAGCGAGGGACCGGATGCTTGTGCTTTCACGACCAAAAAGCAAATGACCAAAAGTTGTCGCTGCGCCGCCGGCTCCGCGCAGATGTTCCGGTTGAAGAATAAAAATAAATTCAATATTAATTTTCCAGTTCGCGAGCCTACGCGAAGTTTATTTATCAGCCAATGGGAAGCCCAGTACCAAATACAAGTGTGAAATCCCAAATGAGATGCTGTGATCCAAAAAGAAGATATAAAAAGCGGATACAGAAAGCATCAACAGGCAGACCGACTCGAGAGGGACGAATGTAATTAGTATCTCCCTTGACCGAAGTCAAGTTGATTACTATGTTCGCCTCCCTTACTTCTCTCAACTTATCTTTCATTGTCACAAAACTAGTTACTGACTGAACGAGCGAATACATCAAAGACATTTCTTACTTACACGCTCCCAAATTCTCTTTCAGCATTTTATTACCAAGACCATTTTAACCTCCGTTTGACCTATACTTCATGTATTACTTCAATTAAAAATATTAATTGGTATGTATATATATATAAATGTTATTTTTCTACTCAAATTGCCTTTCTTAGTTTGTAATCATTTTATGATTTATAGTGGGCTATCTACAACAAGGCCAAATTCCGTTAACCTGCAACAGTATACAACTACACTTCACTAGAACGGACTCTCCACTACTAACAGAAAAGAATAGATAAGCAACCCACTATATTCTACTATTGAATTTTGTTCACCTTACTGTAGCCATAAATTGTTTGTATTTATCGTATGAAGCATGATTATTTTTTTCATTAATTATATTTTACTAGCAATATAACCAGGCGTTGGTCGGATGTAATTAAAGCGTTAAAGCTAATCCATGATCCAGGAGCTCAGACTCTTTGAACGTTGGCAAGAAAGACTAAAAAGCTATAGTTGTTTCCAGTAAAAGTGAAACTGTAGACTGAAAGAAAAATGAATGGATGTAAGACAAATATTGAATTCCTAGTATCGATATCAAATAAATGTTTTTCGTCGTAAACTGAATTTTGAAGGCTAAATAAGTCCTCTGAGTAAATGGTATCATGGCTGAGACTAAGAACTACAATTATATCTACTTAGAGCCAAACCCGAAGCAAAAACTAAAATAAAAGGGCTGAAAAACTACAGACATACAGCCAGATAAACAGACACACACACAGACATCATGCCTTATATATATATATATATATATATATATATATATATTATCGAGTTTCTGCACTATTGTAAGAACTGCAACCATGAAATTTTCTGAATATCGTTTCTTATGTCTTTGTCTATGAGTGTCTCAAATTTTATTAAAATCGAACCACTCCTTCTATAACCTGATTTTTTTCCGATTATGGATTTTCGATATCTATTGGGGGTACCTTGACACAAAACCTAGCTAAGAACACTCGCAGACGCTTATAATACAACTGTGTAAATTTTCAAGAAAATCAGTTCAGCTGTTTCGGAGTCTATAGGTAACGGACACACAGTCACACAGACGCACACATACACACACAGACAAAGTTCCATTCATAAATAAGTTTAGATTAGATATCTTCTTCTTCTTCTTCTTCTTCTTCTTCTTCTTCTTCTTCTTCTTCTTCTTCTTCTTCTTCTATGTGTCCTGTCCCTTCAGGACGTAGGCGATCATGTTTCTCCACATCCCCCTATCCCTTGTGGCTCTTCGTATGTTTGCTCCTGTTACTCCTGGCAACCCCCGTTCCGTTATCCACCTGATCAGACCCTGAAAATATGTTATTCGCTGCCTTCCTCTGTCTCTCTTTCTTTCTATCTGGCCAGTCAGTATCAGGTTCTCCGGGCTCTCCTTCCTCATTGCGTGTCCCAGGAACTTCAGTTGTCTCTTCCTGATGCTCAGTATTAATTTCCTTTTTGTTGCCATTCTTTCCAACATATCATCGTTGCTTGCATGCTCTGTCCACGATATCCGCAACACCCTTCTGTATTAGATTAGATTTCGATCTAATTATTGTTAATTGTTATTGCAACAGTCGTGTTATCTTTCCTTATTCTGTCAGTTGTCAGTCGACTCAACTGTAATCTGGTGACACAGAGTCTAACATGAAAGTGTCTCCGAAGTAGATATATTCATCAGCCACATATATTGGTCCCGAATTGCTAAAGATCTATGAGATTAATATTGAATATGAAGGCAGTTGGTCCTTGTTAATGCATTAAAAAAAATGTCAACAGTGATTTAATGTCACGTCCGCTTGAACATAGCAAATGTTTTTGTAATGAAGCATTTGGATTATCGTTTGTGAAAATGTAAAATAAATTGTCATGTACATATTACAGTTTCCGTTAAAACAGAAAGAAGACATTACTTTTGTCGACTTTTAAGATTTATAATTTTTTAGCGTCATTAACATTTTTAAAATAAATATAGACAGTATAAATATAGAAAACAACAATGTACGATGATTATCAGTTTAAGCGTCAAGAAATCTTTTACGACATTGTTATTAGACGTCTTGAGGACTCTATAGATAAGACGCTGGCACATTAAATAAAAAAAGGCAAGGAGAAATCCGGCCCTTATTTTTTTTGTTTTGAAATTTTTCGCTTAATTATGGTCAATTATAACATTGAGATTTTGTTTTTTATATTTATATATGTATTATTTTATAATGATTAATAAATTTCACAAGCACAAAGTAGTTGTTTATGGTATATCTATTTTCACTCTTAATAAAAAAAAAGGTTTTATTATGAAACCTATCTGAAAATAAGAAAAAATTAAAACAAATATTGGCTAATGTTTCCTCAAACTCACCGACAAAAATCTCCCAAAAATCTATCAAAATGTACAAATGTTCAAGTGTAATACTTTTAACCTTTATTTTAGCTGTTATTAATAATGTTTCTCCAAATACAAGGCCGAATAGGCTATCAAGGTAATAGATTATTGAATAAGGTTGATGATTTAAGAGAAGGGAATAAGAAATTCAAGTTATGAGGATATGATTGTGGTGATTGGCGAAGCTTCCATCCGTGAATATATTCAACTACGTAGCAGTTCTAGGGAAGAACATGTCCAAATTGTACTTCTTTCTTATTAATTAAATACGAATGGAACTTTAATGATTTGTCCAAGTCTCCATGTCATGGCATGTTTTAGCTGTAAATATCAGAACTCCTTAGACAAAGGAGTGCAAATCCTCATAACATTTTTCGTAAATCAATTAATGGAGTAGCAACAGACTTGCAACATTTTGTCTATGGGATGGTGATGACTGGGTGGTAAATAATTTCTCAGCCACATGTCTGTGTAGATTCTATAAAATGATGACTTAGCAGCTCCAGCAGAGATAGATCCGCAATACTTTATCTTTGGGCTGATCTAGCTGTCATAAAATTAGAGCATAGTAGGTGACAGGTACTACCAGGTGTGTTATATTTCACCAGCATCCTGAACGATGGATTGAGTATATAGGTTATACTTGAGGTTTGGGGTGAAGCTGAGTCCCAATAAACGTTAGGAGGCATGAAAAGACATCCATTCATCATGATAGGTGGAAGTCCAAGGTCTTCTTCATGTATAATGGAACGATATAAGTTTGGTTTTGAACTACTTGAATACTGCGAGTCAAAATGACACATCACATAAAACAGCAGAAAAATGCAATAAAATCCCACACAATCTCTATCTTGCAAGTGCTCATCTAACGGCCTTCAAAATATTATAATATAACAGTATGATCCTGTTGTGGAGTTCTTGTGGCGACTGGTTTGGCCGGAAGTAAGACACAGAGCACAGAAGGTAGGTTCCAAACAGTTTTTTGGGATTAAAAGAACAACATATAAAAATGTAAGTGTTAGTAAAAATTAACTAAAAATAAGTCCGGACGGTACTGTTACGCTGCTTATTGCTTGACTAATAGCAGGCTTTAACTGCGTACTAGACTTCATTAATTGACATAAACTGCATACTTGACTGCAGTATATAATTGCCTTTTTACTTAAAATAAAATGTGGGTAATCCGGGCCATATAACCGAGGCAAAGATTTCTGTCTAATTCTTCCCAGACGGGACTCTACCCTTCAGCGGAACCTCGACTGGGTTATTACTATTCGCCCGAATGAAGAGAGTTTGACAATGCGTAAGGCATAAATTGCCGTCCTTTAATGCTCTCCCCAAAGTCACGCAGGTAATTATATATAGTAAGAGGAAGAGTTCTTTCCTCGTAGGAGGGCACCATAACAGATCTAAATTTCCATGTGGAAATTTTCCTAAATTGTATACTGATAACAGTTATTTTAAAAGAAAATAATCATACAAAAACTATCAAAAAGACATGCAAACAGCGCAAACCTCTCAAATCATAAACGTAAATACCTACTATAACACGTCAAAATAAAATGGCAAAATTATCTTAAAACGTAGACACATGCTTACGGTACAATCATGTCAAAATTTGCTGAAAGAAGAAAACAGTGATAAACACTTTTCCAGAACATGATAAACTTCTAGACGCATATTTCAAAATGCAGACACAAAACAAATTTCTAACACATTACCTAAAACAACAGAATAACCGACAAATGAATTAAAATATTCGAATTTTACATTTATTGCGAAACAGGCAGATCATCTTTTGTCTATATCAGTATATTTCACGTCTATTAACATGAATTTACCAAACAGAATAATCACAAGGAATTTAATTTACATGAATTATAAGGAACCTACATAAATCCGTAATTGATATAAACGACTACCACTGGTGTCTTCTCGCTATTCAACCTATACCAGACAATTCTTAGAGCTCTAGAAGTATTTCCAGGATTCTTAATTGGCGTCCTCAATGTGAACAATATAAGATACGCAGATGGTACAGAGCTGATAGCAGACATGGAAAGTCTTAAAACATTAGTTTTCCGTTACGTTATTCTGAAGGGAAAATTTGGTAACTAGCTATTAGCGAGTAATAATAGTCGGTATCTTCACGTAAATTCAACGTATTAACCGAATATTTTGAATAATAAAGAATAATGCTATTGGAAGAATTCGCTCGTGCAATTCAGACACAAACAATCTATTCAGTGACGCGCAACACCGGAATGATGCAAACCCAGAACGATATTTATCTACATCCCTACCGAGGCAGAATGTGGCACACGGTCTTTTTAATGCGGAGTATCGGAGCCCTAAAACCAAGGCAAAAATTTATTGTTTAATATTCCCCAGACAAGACTACCCTTTGATGGAGTCTCGACGGGGCTACTCTCCGCCCGAAGGCAGAGGATAAGATAAAGAAATTGCCCGTACTGATGTAAACACAGAATACACTCCGACTTTTGTTTGGGTGATTTATATACTAAACATTTATGGTCACAGGATCCGAGTAGAATAATTTATTCAACGGCTACGTTTGTTGTCTGGAGATCCATATTCAACCACACGTGCCGGTATCGACACTTTCTTATATATATATATATATACTTAGACCGTAAACATTTTCTTAAATATGTCTTGTTAAAAAAAAAACAACCGACAAGGAAGATTCTTATAATTTTTCTAATGTTCTTACATGTTTCTTTTTGTTGGAGATAAGAAGTGTATTCCAATTCATGCAAATTTTGGAAAACAATGATCTACGTTTTGAAAAGACCCAGTACATAAAAGAGTATCTTACAAAACGCTTGACAAGTAGCTTCTCATCAGTTCATCAGTAAACATTTTCTTTATTCGAGTTTTCCGGATGCCCACAGTCAACCTTGCTGTCTCTAACAATTTCGTTCTGTTCAAACATATCAAAGGTTATGCTGGTTGTTGTATTTGAAACTTCTGATTTTTATATAAAGAATAAATTTTATTAAGGACTTAATTACCATAGAAAATAGAGCAAACAAAAATCACGTATTAAATAAAAACATACTTAATATTTCTTAGTATATTTTTTGATTCTACTCAGCTGTTATTATTTCGTACCTCTACTCAGTAATTCCTATTATATTTCTTCCTTTAAGAAGTAGTATTTTTCTTTGCCAAATATTATTATTTACTTCTACTCAGTAAATATTATTTTCGTAGCTCTACTTCTATTTCTTTCTTTCATGTTTAATTACTTTTATTCGACGAATATTATTTCTAAATTCTACTCAGCAATTATTTCTTACTTCTATTCAGTAATTCATATTTCTCTTACTTTCTTTAATACTTTAATTACTTTTATTCGACGAATACTATTTCTTACTTCTACTCAGTTATTAAAATTTCGTACCTCTACTCAGTAATACCTTTTTCTCTTTCTTCCTTTATTACATTGTGTTAGTTTTCTTCGCCAAATATTATTTATTGCTTCTACTCAGATATCAAAATTTAGTACCTCTACCTTTTTCTCTTTCTTCCTTTATTACATTGTGTTAGTTTTCTTCGCCAAATATTATTTGTTGCTTCTATTATAATTTCGTACCTCTACTCAGTAATTTCTTTTTTCTTTCTTCCTTTATTACATTGTGTTCGTTTTCTTCACCAAATATTATTTATTGCTTCTACTCAGCTATTAAAATTTCGTACCTCCACTCAGTAATACCTTTTTTCTCTTTCTTCCTTTATTACATTTAGTTAGTTTTCTCCGCCAAATATTATTTGTTACTTCTACTCAGCTATTAAAATTTCGTTCCTCAACTCAGTAATACCTTTTTCTCTTTCTTCCTTTATTACATTGTGTTAGTTTTCTTCGACGAATATTATTTATTACTTTTATTCAGCTATTATAATTTCGTACATCTTCTCAGTAGTTCATATTTCTCTTCATTCCTTTATTACATCATATTATTTTTCTTCGATAAATATTATTTCTCGCTCCTGCTCAGCAATTATTAGTTCGTAACTCTACTCAGTAAGTTAAAATTTCTGTTTCTTCCTTTATTACATCGTATTACTTTTCTTCGATACATTTTATTTCTAAATTCTCAGCTGTTTTTATTTCGTACCAATACTCAGTAATTCATATTTCTCCTTCTTTTATTATTACTTGCTATCATATTTCTTTGCCAAATATTATTTCTTACTTCTACTCAGCTATTTTTATTTCGTATCTCTACTCAGTAATTCGTGTTTCTATTTCTTCCTTTATTATTTCATATTACTTTTATTTAAAAAATATTAATTATTTTTTCTACTGAGCTATTATTATTTCGTATTTCTACTCAGTTGTTTCCGTTTCTTCCGTCCTCTATTCAGTTATAACTGTTCATTTCTTTTACTCAGCTATTATTATTTCTTTTTCTACTCAGTTATTTTTTCCTTACTTCTACTCAGTTTTTCCTATTTCTACTTCTTCCCTTATTATTTTCTTATTTTTGTTCTCTGTGCTCATTCATTATTTTTACATCTACTCAGCTGTTTCTATTTTTGCTTCTACTCAGCTATTATAATTTATATTTTTATCAGTTAATAATATTATTTTTCTCCTCAGTTATTACTATTTCTTTCTTCCTCTCCGTAATTATCATTTATAATTCTACATATTTTTTATTCCTCCTTAGATGTGAGTACTTCTTACTTCTACTCAGCTGTTGCTATTTCTGGTTTCTTTTCCGGACAGAAAAATGTTTGTTTTGCACGACGCTTTGTTTTTTTTGTCTGTGTTCTTTCTGTATCCTAACGAAATAAAGTTTTCCTCGTTTCCAACATCTTCAAATTTTCAACAAACAAAAACTGAAAGCAAACTCATAAACATTTCTAACATAATATGAGCGAACCTATTTTTTTGCAAAAGACTAATTAACGTAATTAAAGCTACACCCTAATTAGCAGCAAAAAAAACGTTCTTAATTACAAATAAATATTTAATGACATTCAATGCAGAAGGGTTTTTATTGATCAATACTGAACAAAGGTCAGATGGAATGTTCTTAAAAACGTCCGTATGCTATTTTTATGCTAATTCTTTAAGTTGGTGAACATGCGCATAAGAACACTGGGTAGAGGTTATTTTTATTATTTTTTTATGTTTTTATCTCAAATAATACAAAAGAAAATAACTGTTACAATATATATATATATACATATATATATATATGAATAAAAAAGAGAAGAGAAAAACTGTACTTAGTCTTACTGACGCATTTCGTAATCTGGGGACTTTTTCAAGGCAACTGAAATGATTTTATTTTACACAATGTAACTATAAACAAAATAAAAAATTACTCGAAAAAAATTAAATTAGAATACACTCGTACATATTCAGCAGGTTAACTGAAATGATATATTAAATTATTATACTCAGCATTCTCGAAAATTTTAGAATTAAAAACATGATATATCAATTTTAGTAAATATGATATATACCATGAGAAATATATCCCATCACTTCACCATCATGGCAGTCTTAAAATAAAGTCTCTGTTTGTGAGGATTTATCTGAACGCCGGCAGTTAGTTTCCCATTGTGAAAGTCTCTTCATATTCGTTTTGCGAATCAACGTACCTAGTATGTTCTGCAATACACGGACCAATCTCCTGTTGTTGCAGCTGAACGATTTTTTTATTTCATCTTAGTCCGTTTATGTTCTTGTCTCATTTATATTCACATTGTCTTTTCTACAGAATTCACCTGAGAATATGTACACATATTTATATCAAAATGAAATATATATTCTAACAGGTCTTTCCTAAGAACAGAATATATCATTTCAATACATTAATTCTAAACATACTTGGGTTTTAAACTGACGGACAGTTTGGAATATAGTGAAATGAATTTTTATCAATTAAAAAGAAAAATTGACGGAGAATTCCTGCACGGCCGAGAGAAAATTTCTTGGATAATTTAATAAAAGCGCTGGCAAGAATAACGATATCATGGTTGTCTTTTTTTTCTAAAATAAATATTTCTCCCAAAACTTCAATTTAAACAGTAATCGCAGTTGTAATGGTAATATTAATGGTAATAGTAATGGTAATATTAATGTTAATAACAATGGTAATAGCAATGGTAATAGCAATGGTAATAGTAATGGTAATATGCCACTACCCTGTCGGTCGCTGTTGGTTTCGATCCAGCCAGCTGGTCGTAGATTGACTCTGTCACGGTTTTCTCCCTTGTCCCACGCTGTGTTGATTAATCACAAGGCAGTCACGTGAGTTTTTCACTAACAGTCTCTCTGCCGAACTAAACCAAGACGGGAAGTGTGCACACAATTGAGTAATAAAAGAAAGAAATGTAACATCAAAGGAAATAAAGGACCGACGTCTGAAGTGTTGTGAAACAATGTCTTTATATACAGATTATACATAACAGTCTCTTGACTAATTTCCCATCCCTGTTTCTATCAAATGGTAGCGGAACAGACGTTTCTTAGGTAAATCGAATTATTCTCCTAAGCAATAACAAGGAATCTGGCTGGTCGCAGCTCGCTGCTTCGAACAGAAGTCTAAGTTCGTTATATAAGTCTAGTCAACTTATTGCTTGTTTTCCGGAATGTTACGGAAATTGCCGAAGTGCTGGGTTATTCTCTTTCAGTTAGCAATTTCAGACTTGTCTGAAAATTCTCTTGTCTGTCTCTTAACTCTGGTTGGTTGACTGGCGACAGGCTTCTCTATGGTCGGCAACCAACGGCATGGCAATCATCTCTCTGTCTCTTTACTTCTTCGGTTGGGAACTGTCTTTGGCGATTACGATTCTGGACCGGGAAATCGAATTCTCTGCCACTCGAGCTACAACTCTGAAAAATTCTGTTCTGTCTTTAACCCTGGTTAGCCGACATCAGGCCTCTTCTGACGATCTCTGCAACTTCACTCGAAACTTTGTCTGCAAGTTCTCTTCTGTTTTTAACTCTAGTTAGCCGGCATCAGGCCTCTTCTGTCGATCTCTGTCATTCCGACTTCAACTTCTCTGTCACTCTCTGCAAATCAAACTTTAACTGCAAAATCTCTTGTCTGTCTTTATCTCTGGTTGGCCGGCAGGCTCTGCAGTTGACGTCCAACAACATGGCGCCTATCTTCGTCGTTACATTTTTGGGACATTCTCCGAGCCAACTCGAGACCACCTGATTTTGGTCCCTCGGGACCCTGTATTTATGCACATGCCATGGTGTGGGGCGGACGGTCGCTGGGTGTCTAATCCCCCGTCTCGGCAACCAATAAAATCCTGAGGTTAGCTGCTACTCGTTGTTGCCTGTGGTTTAGCCAATGGGATTAGTCTTCTTTCCATGACGTCAATTGTTAGTCGTCTCCCTCCTTCGGGGCTTGTTCACAGGATCAATGGGATCTCTCTCGAGCTTATGACATCATCTCCCCATACCCCTTTTCTGGGCTTGACTTAACCGAATTTTCTTTCTCAAAATTTTTACTTTCTCACGAAACAATTTCGGGGATTTTTTTTTCTTAAATCAATAGCATTAACCTTTTTTAACTGTCTTCGCTCAAAACAAGTTGACAAGGGTCCATTGACATTGTTACCCAAATAATAATTTCTACGCACCTGTTTTTAATATCCATTCTCTGGGTCACTTATATTTTCAAGTGACAAGAATGCCTTATCAGTTTTACCCTGATGTCAGTGAAAATACTTTTTCTCTAAATTACTTGACTCGGAATAAAAACATTTGTTATCTTTAATTCCTTTCACAAGTCATGCCAGCCAGACACTCGACACAAAATGAAATTTCCCTTTCCTATAACCCAGAAAAATAATAACAATTAAATTTATCTTTTCTTTATTTTTAGATTGGTGGACGAAACCTATATCTATTGTTTCTGTGGTTTGAAAACAAATCCATTTCTTTTTTCTTTCTCTTCTTTCCGGGTTTACAATAATAGAGAAATACCAAATGTTATTTTTCGTCCCTGCTTTCTTTTTAAAGATTTTCCAGCTACAGTTAATAATTAGTAAATAAAATTAATCTACTCCGTTTTCCTTTGCTCATATTCGGAGGATAAAGAAAATTTCTCTTAGTATGTTCTCTTATGATCTATAATAGTAATTTGAAGATTTTCCGGTTATGGTTATTAATTAATTAATAACATTAACTAATTCCGGTCCGCTACAAAATATTGTTATTTTTTTAATTTTTTATAAGCGTTTCACCCCGAGCAAGGCATGTCACTGCCACTACTGCGCAGGGGGCTACGTAGAGTGGAGAAAGGATGATTAAATATAGGAAATGTCAGAGGGTGGTTGATAGGCGGGTAAGGATACCGAGAATGGGGGCTGGGTAGATGAGAGTGTTCTGAGAATAATTGGGAGTTAGTGTGATAGGAGGTGTCTATTGACCCTACATTTAAACACCTGGAGATTGTAACTGTCGGGAAAGCAGAGTTGTGGAAGGGAGTTCTACAGGCGGGAAGCGCGAGAAAAGAAGCTGTTGGAGTAGAATTTACGGTTACATCTTATTTGTTTAACTGTAAAATGGTGGGACCTAGTTGCTAATCTAGTATCTTGTGTAAATTCGTGCTTAGGCGGCACCAGTGATCTAAGCTCATTTATAGTAATGGTAATAGTAATGGGAATAATAATGGTAATATTAATGGTAATAGAAATGGTAATAGTAATGGTAATAGAAATGGTAATAGAAATGGTAATAGTAATGGTAATAGAAATGGTAATAGAAATGGTAATAGAAATGGTAATAGTAATGGTAATAATAATGGTAATAGGAAATGGTAATAGTAATGGTAATAGAAATGGTAATAGAAATGGTAATAGAAATGGTAATAGTAATGGTAATAGTAATGGTAATAGAAATGTAATAGGTAATGGTAATAGAAATGGTAATAGAAATGGTAATAGTAATGGTAATAGAAATGGTAATAGAAATGGTTATGTTAATAGAGTTGGAGCGTAAATTTTCAGCAGAATTTTATAGTGTTAATGAACGTCCAGAATATTAGAAAAATAATGGTTGTTGAGGTCTTCAACATTTCTTTCTTGTCCAAGCTTATTGCAAGCAATCGATGAATGCCTTCTTTGAGAATCCTCTCTTTTAAAATTTAAACTTTTATAAAAACACAATTAAAACTTTATGGCTATGGCATAAGACATTGCAAATGTATTATCATTTTTGAAACTAGATCGTAACGCATTTAGTTTATATTTTTATTTATGTATTTATACGGACGTATGTTTTATGTTTTTCATATTGTACATATTTTCAGTAATAATTTAGTATGGTAAATCAATTAAAACAATTTGAAAAAATGTATAAACCTTAAAATTCAATTTTTCATTAAATGTATTAAAAAATTGATTTGAAATTCATCATAGTCTAATAGACAAAGCAAAGCAAGCAAATCTTGTAAAAGTGAAAATTTCCAAATGTATAATTCTATGAGATTACCATTCTAAGCCTAACACACACACACACACACACACACACACACACACACACACACACACACACACACAGACATTCATATACATATGTGCTGTTTTATAAAACATCAATCTATATGTATGTAAATGCTCATAATAATTTTGACTTCTTTTTGAACATTTTGAGAGACCGGAGTCATAACGATTGGGCCAGGTAAAATATTTTGTGAACCTCAGCTTTTAAAACATTTTAACAAGCATCATAAAATATTATCGCAAATTTTCCATCGAATTCAACGAGCAGAATTGCTTGTGATAAATACAAAAATTCAATATCTGTCTATCGATGAACTTAACTCACTGGTGCCTCCTATATATGAATTTACGAGGTTAGCAAATAAGTCCCACCCTTTTACTGTAAAACCAATAAAATAAAAACGCAACTTCTACCCTAGCAGCTTATTTTCTAGCGCTTACCGCCTGTGAAATTTAATTCCGTTTACTTGCTTTCCCGACAGATACAATCTCCAAGAATTTAAGTGTAAAGACAATAGTCGTCTCTGAAGGTAAATATTGGTAACGTTCATGGATAAAGAGTATCCTCTTGGCATCTGTTTGGAGGTTCTGCCAAGATAATGCTGATAAACTTCCTGGAAATAGAGTATCCTCGCAGCACTTAATCTGTTCAATGAAAAGACTTACACAGCCGAATCAGACACTCTCCTGAATCGGATTTGATCGGAAATACTCGGAAAATATGGCCGCCTTTTATACACGTTGCATTGAATATTTTAAGCTTCCTGATTGGTTAAGCCTTCTATTGGTGAACTATAATATGGCTTCGCCCATGGGTGTCTTACCAGAATACATATAAGTAGCAAAAAGTCCAACAATCTCCCTATCTCACTGATTTGCATCCACTCTATTATACTCCTTTATTCGTCCACTCTACTCTCATTGCATCAATATTCTCATCCCACTCTTACCCACTTTCTGGCACCTCCTATAACCTGTTCCTCTTTCTCATAACTTTCCTCCGATGTAACCCCCAGCGCACCAGTGACAGTAAACTGCCTTGCATGGGGCAGTATGATTATTAAAAAAATAAAAATACTTTTGAGATGTAAAATTTCTAACCGAACCCTTTATTTTGGTCACAGTAAAATATTGTTCTCGTTCTATGAGTCATGCCACTTCCTGATGTATTAAACAGATCGAAACATCGAGTAATATAATACAGTAATGCAAAAAGGCAACGTGGTCCTTAAATTTCCGCGATATTTTCATTTCATTTTTCTATTGTCTTTCGCTTTGAAAGCAAATATCTTTTTTAATCCTCTGGATAAATGATAAACTATCAGAGAAATATATTTCGCATATAAAGAACATACAACTTTAAAATAAGGTCTATATTGTTTTAAAACGAAGCTGCTATCAATTAAACATCATAGACAATCGCACTTACCTCCCATTAGCATGGAACAAACTTGCCTCCAAGAGAGTAAAACACTACGGCTCCTTGGCCTTACACTCTCGACGGACCTCAAATGGAATGACTATATCGAATCCGCTGCTATGAAATTCGGTTCTCTGTGCAGGATCCGGAAGTTTTTCCCGTCTGAATCTATCCTGCACATATATAAATCTACCATCCGCCCGTGTATTGAATACTGCTGCCACATCTGGTCGGGTGCCCCTGCGACTCTCCTCGGGCTTCTTGACAAAAGAAAACGGAGAATCTGTAAAGTGATCGATACTGACTTGGCAGACCGGCTGCAACCATTCTCACCGGCGTGACATGGATTCCCTGTGCCTCTTCTATAAATACTTTCACGGCTTCTGCTCTGATGAACTTAGATCATTGGTGCCGCTTAGGTACGAATTTACACGAGATACTAGATTAGCAACTAGGTCCCACCCTTTTACAGTGAAACAGATAAAATGTAACCGTAATTTCTACTCCAACTACTTCTTTTCTCGCGCTTCCCGCCTGTGGAATTCCCTTCCACATGCCTGCTTTTCTGACAGCTATAATCTCCAGGAGTTTAAATGTAAGGTCAATAAACATCTCCTATCAAACTAACTTGCATCTATTCCCTCAAACACCCTCACCATCCACCCAACCCTCATTCTCGGTATCCTTACCCGTCTATCACCCTCCTTCTGACATTTCCTATATCTAACCATCTTTTCTCATCACTTTCCCCCTATATAACCCCCTGCACAATAGTGGCAGTGGAATGCCTTGCTCGGGGTGAAACGACTAAAAAAAGACAAAAAGCAAGATGTACATAAAATAATATTTAAAATATCAATAACTTTTATATTTTATCAAGATCAATTTAGACCGATCTAAAATAATAGTTCTATCATCTGACAATGCGGTATCTTGTAAACTTAAGTCATATGAACCCGCAAGTATTTTATGCATAAGGCAAGCAAGAAAAAGAAATGAATCTAATATTTAACCATAATTACTTTGTTAAGTGAACCGCTTGAAATTGTAATCATTTCGTTGATACTGGTAAAGAAGAACTCCAAACTACGGGATAAACACATTTTAAGAATATAGTTATGGTTCAATTAATTTACATTGACCGGAGTTAATCAGCGTCGTATCTTGCCAGTAACTAGATGCTACTGCTTGATAATATCTGGTGTAGTAAGCTTGGATATGTGGTTGGGTAATTCATAACGGCTAGGAATACCCCCTCTACACATAGTAGTGGCAGCTCGCAGACCAATCCCCTCATGCCACTATACCTTCATGTGACCAAGAACCACGCCACCACCATTTTGTCACAGTCTGCGGCCATCCGCCACGTTAAAAATGGACTTGTCTCTTTGGATTAATTTTCTTTGTTGAATTCCACTTCGTTAATAATTTAAATGTTCTATGTTCCCTATATATTAAATGTTCATTCTTTGAAAATGGCTTATGTAAGCCGAAAGCTCAGACCCGATAAAAAAATCAACAATTACTGCGATTTTTTGTCATCTTTTAACGATAGCACTATAAAGCTTATCAGATTATACGAAAGGACTCTACACAAAATAAATAGACAAAACTTGTCTATATTATTCAACGAAACCTGTATTAATATATATATATATATATATATATATGTGTGTGTGTGTGTGTGTGTGTGTGTGTGTGTGTGTGTGTGTGTGTGTTTGTGCACCCCTTATATAACACGTCAAAATCTCCCCCGCTGTCGGTCGCGCGATGAGAGCTAAATGGGTAGGCTCTTGGACGGATGCCGAAATCGGTCGAATTTCGGTCCCGGCTGGAAGCAATCGGATGTCTAACCACACTGATTCGATGTGATACAGTGAAAAAGTCTTGTATGTAAATGACTATATCTATATATAAACGCTTTTGAAAGATCGATAAATGTCAGTCACTTGTGTTTCTCTTATAAACAGCTACTGCTTATTGCTATTTGCAAAACGTTATTTCATTATACTATCATACATTACGATTCGTTTTGTGGTGTATTTTTTATCACCTATAGCGTAGTGTCTCGTTCAGTTTAATCTGTACTGTAGGTTACGAAAGCAAAATGGCGGCTTTTAAGAGAAATCGCAGTCAGTGACTTAATAGCAATTTATTTCCAGTAAATGGCCATTTCCTATCCTCCTCATAACGCGCCAGCAGAGCTAGACAACAATCCTATAACGATACAAAGAGTGAATGTATTAAAATATGTTTACGGCAATTACATTGTATACTAAGTGTTGTTATGTAATTTTCCTAAATGAAATACACATTTTGCGTTATTGTCAAAATCATAAAAAAACATATGGTACTGATTTAGTGCTTTTTTTGTGGAAGAAAAAAAACTGTTAGATATGTATATAGAGTGGCCCAAAAATGACTAAGGGATTTCAGTATTTACTAACTTTTTTAATTCTTATTTTTTCTTTTATTCCAGATGTATTAGAAGAAAAACCTGACATTAAGGAATGGAAAATACACTATCGAACAGCGAACGCGTATTTTGAAATGTTAAATAGAAAATTAATTTCTTAATTTTCAGAGATAAATTTGGTCATCATGTTCAAGTGGAATTCGAATTTGCCTCCTCGATTTCTCGTTCTGAGCCGATATCCACTGCACAGAACGAGAAATCGAGGAACCAAGTTCGAATTCTAGTTGAATTCCTTGCATTCACTTACGCGCAAATACCCTTGAGAAATGTATCTATATTTACCCCTTTTTAAATTCGTAGATTTTTTTCATTATTTTATGATTTTTTCTCTTCATTGTCTGTCTTCACTGACCTCGTCTTTTTCTATTTTGTCTTGTTTCTCTACGTTTTCTTGCTTTTATCCTTTGTTTCTTTTTTCCTTACCTAATCTCTTTCCCTTTTCATCGGTTTACTTTTCTCTTTACCTTTGTTTGATGTTCACGTTTATTGCGTTTCTTTGTCTTTATTTTTCTATTATTTTCCTTCTCGCTTTCACATTCCATAATTATCTTTAATTTTGTTTCGTCAAACTTAATTTTTTTTAATCATTTCACCCCAATAAGGCATTCTACTGCCACTGTTGATCAAGGGGCTACATAGGAAAAAGTTATGAGAAAGAGGGGTTAGTTATAGAAAATATCAGGAGGAGAGTAATAGACGAAGGATAATACCGGTGTAATGGGGAAGGAGTGGATGGGGAAAAAGCTTGAGAGAAGGGATGCAAATTAGTAAGATAGGAGATGTCTATTGACCTGACATTTAAATTCCTGGAGATTGTAGCTGTCTGGGAAGCAAGTATATGGAAGGGAATTCCACAGTCGGGAAGTGCGAGAAAAAACTGTTAGAGTAGAAATTGCGGTTACATTTTATCGGTTTCACTGTAAACGTTTGGGAACTATTTGCCAATCTAGTAGCTCGTGTAAATTCAAACCTAGGAGGCACCAGTGAGCTGAGTTCATTGGAGCAGAAGCCGTGAAAGTATTTGTAGAAGAGTCACAGGGAAGCCACGTCACGCCGGTGAGAGAGCGACTGCAGCCGGGCTGCCACATCGGTATCGATCACATTACAAAATTTCGTTGGATTTTGTCAAGAACCTCGAGGTGAATAGCAGGAGCACCTTACCAGATGTGGCAGTTTTATTCAATACACAGAGGGTTGGTAGATTTATTATTTCTTCAACATTTTTCTTTCCTTCCATAATACGCATTTATTTAATTTTTTCTGATTTTTTTTCTTTTTTGCTTTCTCAATTTTCTTCCCTTTACGTTCTCTCTCTTTCAATTTCCTTCATCTTCCTTCGTCAATTTACTCACGTTTCACATTTTTTTTAATTCCGAATATTCTTTAATTTTTCTTTTTCTCGTTTATTTCTCTCTTATATCATAATACATTAAACTTCTAATCTATTTTTCATCAACTTTCGTTTTCTATCATTATATCTTCTGCATATTTCAGTTCTACGTTTGTCTTGTATTTTAATTTATATTGAATTAATTTCTTTCTTTTCCGCTATTCTATAGACTTTTCATTTTCCTTCTCAAAAGGTAATCGCTCTAATAACCTTTTGTTTTAGCAAGTTTGTTTATCTTTATTCACATTTTTTTCTATCACCATTGTCTTCTCTCCTGTACTTTCGAGTTTCTTTCACGAACAGCAAATACAATTAGCCTTTCTATGAGATCCTGTTGTTATTACGTCACAGTAGCAACGATTCTCTCTCCTGTTGCATACTCAGATATTCATGCAGGTGTCGAACAATATACATGTTATTAACCGTCTTTAAATGTATATTCATTTACACCTGTAAATAAAATTCATCTCATGTTTAGATTAAAAAAACATACGTTCGTTAGAAAAAAGCTTTATCACACATATTTATTTTATATATATATATATATATATATATATATATATATATATATATATATATATGTATGGTGTATATGTAGTTTTGAAGACTATCTCAATGAGTTGAGTAAAATAAAAAAGGTAAAGGTGTTGAGCATTACTTATTTATTATTCATGAGTATTTCGAGATAAAAATTTCATCTTCAGAATGGTAATAAAGCTTCATTTCACGTGCGCTCGTGGACCGTGCCTTTTAACACATAGTCATATTTCGCTGCTATTGCTGTCGTTTATTTTAGTCAGTGTGTGTGTGTTTGTTTGTGTAAGTGTGTTTGTGCATGTATATTTGTGTGTGTTTATGGTTTATATATTTGTGCGCTGACCGGTAGCAGGATTTGTCTTTTTTACATATTTGTGAAAGTGATAGTGGGCGCCGTTTATATATATATATATATATATTGTGTATTTTAGCAGCAACCTAACCTTTATGTAAGTTTTCTTAAAATTGACAGACAAGGTATTATGGGTCGGTTTTTATATAATTTTTCAGATGTTCTTATGAGATTTTTCTTTTCAGAATATAAACTATCTGAAAAATTCAAATATGATATTATCATTCACATGCAAAAAAGGCGAAAAATAATGAAAGCATTATTAACAAAAAAGAAAATCCAATAATTAATAATATCAAATAAGCATACGGCAACAACGTGCTTACCGTGTTCAAAATATAATACACAGACATCATTATATATACATACATAAACACTACGCATATTCAGTTACAAGTAAAACAATTTTCTTCATTGATAATGGTTAAAAGTATAGCCGAAAAGAGCTTAAAAAACAAATCATCTGTGGAATTTTTATGTAATTTCTGTTCGTAAAAGAAAGAAGTATATAAAAATTAAAGTAAAAAACTTAAGCAAAAACTTGCCTGTCATTTTTAATAAAACCAGCACACACACACACACACACACACACACACACACACACACACACACACACACACACACATATATATATATATATATATATATATATATATATATATATATTTGAAAACAAGAGGTTTAGAAAATAAAAGTAACAGCTTTAAATTTCAAGTAAATTTATTCTAATATGTAGTAGATTTCTTTGGCAGTAATGACAGCGTAAATTCTGCGTGGGATCGACTTATACAAAGTTTTAATTTTTTCAGAGTTATATCTATGCATTCTTCAGCTAAAATTTTCTCCAATTCTTTCAATGCTCACCTGTTTTTCTAAAATAATCCATAAATTTTCAATGATGTTGAAATCTGGCGACTGTGGTCACCGGATAAAATATTCTTGTTCAACAGAATATTTCAGGTGCTATTCAGATACATCTTTACAGTATGTATGGGTACAATATCATTACAATACAATTTTGGCAAAAAAAGAAAACATTACTAACAACCAACAACCAATATATTAAAAGACAAGCTTTTTTGCAGTCTAATCAAATTTTTCAAATCATGCTGTTATGGTAATATATAGTTCCATTATATTATCAAAAATTTGTACACACACACACACACACACACACACATCTATACATATAAATCGCATATATATATATATATATATATATATATATATATATATGTCCACCGGCCTGATTATTCGAGAAATCTTGTGAGGTATATTCTCATATTTTCATATTTTATGGATATTCAGATTATATTTTAATGTATTATATTATAGAATAACATACTATGCACTTAAATACTGGTGTCCGTTATAAATGATGTTCAAATAAATAGTTTAATTGACGGTTAATATTATTTAGTAACTTTCTGTAAGAGATCGTAATATATAAAACAATGTTAATTCCATGAAATTATGACTTACAAGAAGAAATGCAGGCCTTTTAACGCCTTTATTTTGGAGAAAACTACAAAATTTATTAATGTTTCTTCAGGTATTCATTCTAAACTCTATTTCGAACCTTTCAGAGTTGGACAGATACTTAGTCATCAAGTCATTTACCAATAGTTTATTCGGTTGATCTATAAATGAAACCTATTCATCATTTATTTGCTCGAGTTTCTTACTTACGAGAAATTTTCCTTTGACCTTTTATCAAATTTATATATTCTGTCAAAGTTTGAAGTTAGTCGGGCATTACTTTGTTCATTTCTGTTCACTTGTAAACATGATTTTAGCAGACACACCTTTAGTCACATTTATTGTCCTATGTAGAAAATGTCACGAGTAACAATGAGTGTAGCAGCTCTTTGAGTAAATTTTCTAAGCAAGATAGTTACGGGAAAGTTATCACACGTTCAGTCTTCTTTCCATCATGTAGCAATGCTTGTCAATGATTAATTTTCTCAGAATATCTGATGAGTTAGAAACGAAAGATCCAAAGAAAATGTGGGTTCTTCTCTTTATGCAAAGTACACTTACTTCATCCTCTACAGTTCCTGCAAACGGTTAAACCATTTCTAATATTCATATACTGTTGCATGTTTCGATCGATTTATTCGTCAACGAAGAAAGAATTAAATTCCTTAAAAGTCTAGAAAACAAGTCAAATGATTTTTATTAGTGTACAGGATACAGATCCTATATCATTAATCAACTAACTGAAACACGCAAAGTAAAATTGCACAACCAAGAATCGGATCCAAACGACTAAAAGCATTTTTGGAAAATCCCAACTATAAGACAAAGTAAAATTGCACACCCGCAAAAGTGGATTGAAAAAAACATTTTGGAAAAACCTATCCCTATACGCACGGGACACTTAGCTACTTACTACTGTCAAACCATGAACCCTATACGCACGGGACAGTAGCTACTTTCTACTGTCAAACCATGAACCTAAACTTCTGTGGAACATTTTATATACTTACATTTCTCTTTGCACAATTTTAACAACAAAGCTGCATGCATTTTCTCAGTGAACATTTTTCCTCTCGCAAATAGGTTATAGTGTTCAGTTAACAAATTTCACTTACATTTTTCTTCTTACAATTTTGTCATTTGCTTTAATGTACAAACGAAATATTTTCCTTTCACATTTCAACATCCAACCTTCAAACTTCTGTTGTATAAATTGTGGGGATTCGGCTGTGTTTGGTACAGGGCCAATTTACTAAGCATCACCGAGGCCCCTACAAGTATACTCAGCAAACTGGTTTATTTTCATTACATCAGTTGATGTGGAATAATAATAATATTTGGTAAAACATCTCGATGCCAGTATGATTTATTTTAGTTTATCCGAATGTTAGTTGGCATATTTTGCTCTTCTTTTTGCTGATCACAATGAATTCAGTTTTCTCAGTCCTTTCTTCTCACTTTCTTATGTTTCCTTCTGTAGAAGGTCATACATTTTACTTTTCGTGTCTCCTATCAGCACCGTGTCACCCGCCTATCTTATATTGTTGAGATTGTGGCAGCTATGGACGAATCAGGCAAGGCTTTTCTTTCTCTCATAATTGCTTCGCTGTACAGGTTGAATAGATCCGGTGAGAAAACACATCCTTGTCTTACGACCATTTCTATTTTGTATACCTTGTGAGTTCACTTCATATATATACACAAGCGTTTTGCTGCCTATATAGATTCTTAATTATCCTAACGGATTTTTAGAAAATGTCGAGGTTGTCGGTGATCTCTATCAAGTCTTTGTGGCATAATTTTTCTAACGCCTTTGCGTAGTCTATAAAGCTAAATCTACAGATAAAGGGAATTTTGCAATTGTATTACTCGTTTATATAGAATTTCGAGCATGAATATCGCATTTCTCGTTCCGGTATCTTTAACTAAGTCACACTGTTCTTGTCTTATCTCTGTACCGATTCTGCTGCGCGCTCTGTTCATCAGAATCTGAATGATGAGTTTTCTTATGGGCCAATTAAACTGATTGTTCGGTGGAGTTTTTGCACCTGGCTTCTTGGGTATTGATATGAAAATTGATCTGCTCAGGTCCTTTGTTATATTGCCGCTGTTGTAGAATTTGTTTATAATTTCTGTGAGTCTGTCTACGCCAAAGCATTCTAAGAACGTCAACATCTCCATTACAATTTCGTCTGGTCCTGCTGCTTTGTTTCTCTTCAATTTGACCATTGCCCATTCTACTTCGTTTTTTAATATTTCTGGTTCGTCCGTCTTTTTGTGCATTGTTGGGTGCTCTCTCTTGTCGTGGATGAGGTTTGTATTCGTGTCATAAAAATTAAATTTGGAGAGACTAGAAATGAGAGGAAAACTTAAATTTAACAGTTTCTCGGACACATGATGAGGAAGAATTCCTTGGAAATATGATACTCACACAGTAGACAAATGTAGAAAGAACCAGATGAAAATAACGCATGATATACTTGATGAGCTTGAACATATGGAGTGCAGAGCAGAGTTTGGGAGAAATAACAGGACAAAATATATTGTATCACACACTGATTGAGCACCCTGAAAGAATGGTAGAATTTGAAAAACAGTAGCTACTTTAGCATATACGCATCGTTCATTCAGCAATGAATTAGAACACTCTCAGCTATTGTGCGTGTATAATGATAATATACACGCTAAAAAGTCTACCTCCTTCTACCCATAGCTCAAAGGTAGAATCGCCGACTGACGTCAATTCTAATATTAGTGTAACATGCTTTGCTATTATACATCCTGTGTTTTGCCTCGTTAGTTCCTTTTTTATGCATTTGTATTGCTCAGTCTCTCGACTTCGGTGCATTTGCCGTTGAGTCATTTTTCTTCAGCCTGTCTCCATTTGCTTCTTATGTAATCTCTTCTATTCCGTTCCATATCTTGTCATCGTTTTCTGTCTCTTTTATATCATGTCAAGAATATCTTCGGTGATCCACTCGTTTCTTTTCCGATGTGCTTTATCTTTGGGATGATGTTGTTTGCTGATGTTGCTAGAGCTACTCTTAGTGTGTCCCATTCTGAGCTTCCGTTTCCAATTTTTCCGTTTATTATTTTCACGTTCTCCGGATACATTTCCTGCAGGTTCGGGTCATTCGCGAATATATTGCAAGCAAACACAGCCCTAATAATTATGACTGGTTGTATATATATATATATATATATATATATATATATATACTACCGGTCATAGTTATTAGGCCACCCCAGCTTTTTTACAATAAATGATGTATTACATAATAATTTTAGTATTTATTGCTAAGTTGAAAATTCTAAATGAAAATGGAATAGTTCTTTTTTGAATACTGCACAATAATATGTGCATCAAATGAACTGTTCTGATATCCAGTTTTTTGTAATTTTTTTGTAATCTCTTCCCCATGCTAGTCTCTTTTTCTTATTGGTTGGTCGAAGCAAAGGCTTCCTGGCTGCATTGCAATATTTTGCAAAGTAATAGTAAGAAAAGAACGATTTTATTTTCATTTAGAATTATCCACTTGTTAATAAATACTAAAAAAAGTATGAAATACATACTTTTTTTACAACTGAGGAGGCCTAATAATTATGCCCGTTAGTATATATATATATATATATATATATATAGAACAAAATATATATTCTATTTCCTCATGTAGAACAATATATTTGGTGTCCCATGTCTCTTCTTCGTTTGGTAAAAGGATGTTCATCCATTGCTGTTATATGAGAAAACTGAAATATATATATTAGTCTTCCGCAGACATCTGTTTCGCTGTATCACAGCTCATCAGTACGGTTAGACTCCGATTGCTTTTTAACCCAGGATTGAAACCCGACTATATTGACATCAGTCGGCGATTCTACCTTTGAGCTATGGGTAGAAGGAGGTAGACTTTTTAGCGTGTATATTATCATTATACACGCCCAATAGCTGAGAGTGTTCTAATTCATTGCTGAATGAACGATGCGTATATACTAAAGTAGCTACTGTTTTTCAAATTCTACCATTCTTTCAGGGTGCTCAATCAGGGTGTGATACAATATATTTTGTCCTGTTATTTCTCCCAAACCCTGCTCTGCACTCCATATGTTCAAGCTCATCAAGTATATCATGCGTTATTTTCATCTGTTTCTTTCTACATTTGTCTACTGTGTGAGTATCATATTTCCAAGGAATTCTTCCTCATCATGTGTCCGAGAAACTGTTAAATTTAAGTTTTCCTCTCATTTCTAGTCTCTCCAAAACATCGTCTTTGCTCACATGTTAAGTACTTGGTGTGCGCAATCCTTCTTTCTTTAAACCACTTTTCTGTTGCTTTCAGTTTTCTTTCGTCGTTGAGGAAATTTGATGATATGTAGCAAGACAGATATCATATAACAACCGAGTACTCTTTTCCTCGTTTCCAACAAATTTCCTTGTCTCTCAATACTCTACTCGGTCGTGGCTATGAAGGTAAACTGCATCCGGCAGCAACGCCTCTGATCGGAAAGTTGTGAGGAGCATAGAACATCCTCTTAATTGCTGTTGATCCCAGGTCCACCTTGAACTGAAGTCGTAACATCTGTTAGGGTCTCAGCTATGGAGTTAAACTAGGGTGAAAACACTATAAAAGTATAAAAGCAGAATTTTATAGAAATATATGCATACAAACATTTTATAGAAATATATGCACAAAAATAAACATTTTTAGAAAATATGTATTTTTGAAGGAAAATTATTACTATAATACATTTTTGAAGGAAAAAGGAATTATTGCCATAATACATTTTGTAGGAAAAATTACTACCAGCAATATATTTTTGAATACGAATCTAAAAGACATCTTCCGTTTTGTAAAATAATAAAGAAAATTAATAATTAAAATCAGATTACATCAACCAAACATTTAAAAAACCCTTAATGCCCACAATTTTTTGGCATTAAATAACCCACAGAGGATGATATGTCATTAAACTCAAACTCAAACTCAAACTCTATACTCTACTCAGCATTTTAGAACTATTTTGCCATTTCCAATAAGCCTTCAGATCCCAGTGTCTCACTCTGGGTCCTCTGTTAGAATTTTTCCCAGATATTTAAATTTCTGTAACTGCTTACAATGTTTACTTGGGAATGATTGCAAAAAAAAAAACAAAAAAAAACAGAATTTGTGTTTTTTGCGTGATTTCGCTTCTGATAAAAACACAACGTTACTCCAGATGCAGATCTTTTAGGCAGAAATATCAAAATGTTTAGCACATGAAGATCTTCAGCTGTTTCGAGTTCTAGAACATTTTATCAGTAGCGAGAAATTCACAAACAAAAAGTTAAAAGAAGTTTTCCAAACGTTATTCTAGTTTTTTTTATTTGGTCGTGGATAATCACTCATGAGATTTATTAGCGTGAAATCAAATCTCTACGTTTTGCAGATGTTGAATATGATAGTGATCACAGTTTTCGATGAATAATATCTTATAATATCTTATAATATCTTATAATATTTAACATAGACTTGTTTTTATATAATTTCTGGTAACGTATTATTTTCTGAAAAGTTTACAATAAAAATATTTTTATCTTGAAAGAGATTTTTACGTACTTTATGGGAAGATGTAATTATTTTCCTTACATAACGTTTACATTAATTTCATTTACATTTGTTTTTGTCCCTTATGCTAAAGCATTTACTTTCCAGAAAACGTAATAAAATCTTATCTAGGCTATAGCTAAATCCACTGCTAGGAAGGTTGGATCACTGTTTCGTGCCAGAATGATTTTTCCGCCTGAATCCATCTTGCACATAAACGAATCAACAATCCGTCTGTGAATGGAATACTGCTGTCATATACAGTCAGGCGCCCCCGCTGTTCCTCTCAGTGTTCTAAACAGGCTCTAAAGGAGAATCCGTAATGTGATAGGTACCGACTTGGCGGCTGGACACCAGCCACTTTCTCATCGACAGGATGTGGCTTCCATCTGTCTGTTCTATAAATATTTTAATGGTTTCTGCTCCGACAAACTTAAGTCACTCATGCCTCTGCCACATGAGTTTACTCGTGAAACCGACTGGCAACTGGGTTCCACCTATTCACTGTTAGATCAACCAAATGCAGCCGACAATTCTACTCCATCAACTTCTATTCACACGTTTCCCTCCTGTGGAACTCTCTTCTATATTCTTGCTTTCCTGACAGCTTCAATCTCCAGAAATTTAAATGCAATGTCAATACCCATCTCTTAACCACTTTACTCTAGATTTTTTCTACACCACCCTGTATATCTTTTCCTTTCTCTCTACCTTTGCAACTGTCATCACACCTGTATTTCCATCATTCTCTTCCTCACCTCTCTAACGTCCCCTGTAACTGGTTCGTCTTTAACTTTCCTCTTCTCCTATAAAATATTTTTCTCTTATGTAACCCCCCTGCGCATGAGTGGCGTTACCGCCTTGCTTGGGGTGAAACGATAAAAAAAAATAGGAAAAATCTGACTGAATAAGTTATTGATATAGCCACAGACTCTCAAAGACAATAGATGACTGAAAAAACAAGGAAATATAAAGGGCTTCTATTTTTAGTATCAAATAATCTATAAGCATTCATTGCGCCTTTTATGTGAATTTTATAAATGAAAAATAAAGGCATTGGCGTGCACATTTATTTATTAGTATTGATAAAATGTCTTGCGTGCCATCCAGCTACAATTATGTATACAAAACGTCACAGTAGATAAAAGAATTGTCATTTGCGATAGTCTCTGCTGTCTTCGTTTTGACAGTTACATTTTGTGTCGTCTTGAAATAATTTCCCAATCGAACACAACTCAAAGTGACTGGTCTAAAATTGGTTATGTTGTATTTTGAAAGCACGTATTTGTACGACGGATAATTTAAAACAAAATATAACTAAATAATAATACAGAGTTGTAAGTTATGATGCTTGATCGTAAGCTGATGATGAGGCTGATACGTATATATATATATATATATATATATATATATATATATATATATATCCGGATCTGATGCATTACTCTTTAGCAATGAATTAAGTTCTTTCGGTGACTGGCGTGTGTATACCCCGTTTATATACAACACGGTAAAATTTCCCTTCTCGGGATCCATAAACCTATGGCTTAGGGAATAGCGAATCCGACTGACGCCAAATCAGTTGAGTTTCGATCCCGCCAGAAGCAAGTAAATTTCTAGCTGATGAGCTGTCATACAGCAAAACAGTCTTGTATGTGGATGACGAATATATATATATATATATATATATATATTAAGATATTGAATAAATTCTCGATGATTTATCATGAACAGTAACGTTTTATTTACAAAATTTAGTAAGAAACACGTAACTGAAAATATTGTCCATTGCTCGCTGCAAATTTCTCCCATATTTCTGGCGTCATTTAAATTCCAAATGAGAATTTTCCCATTTGTTTGAGGCTAAGCACTAGTCGACTCATTTGTCGGTAACTTTATAAAAATGAAAGTATCCACTTGACTCCAGTTCTTTCTACATCACCCTGTATATCTTTTCCTTTCTCTCTACCTTCGCAACTGTCTTCACACCTGTGTTCCCCATCCTTTTCTTGCCCTTTCTCTGCAACCCGTTGTAACTAGTTCGTCTTTCTCTTCACTCTCCTCCTGTCTGAACTTTTACTCTTATGTAGCCCACTGCGCATCAGTGGCGATACCGCCTTGCTTTGGGTAAAACGATCAAAAAAAAAAAAAAGAAAAAGAAAAGAATTACTGCACGGACAAGCCAAGTAGTATTTTACCCGCTTTTTCCTTCAATGCTCGGTTCAAACGCATCTATTGATATCTTTCGTAATGGCTTCGGTCGGTTTGAGCAGCTCATAATAAACTACCAAATGCAGAGTAGAAGCTTCGAACCATGGATATTCGGCCTTCCCACGATCTTCTACGCTTAGCGTTATCGTAGTGTATCCAATTGCAATCGCCAGTCACGATACGATGCGAAAACCCTTTCCATTTATGCCGTTGAAGCAGCTGTTTACACGTGACAAGACACCAATCAACGTCCGTCAGCTTCAACACGTAAGGACCCCAAAGTCTTTGTTTTTTAATCATTCCTAATGCTTTCAAATGTTTCGAAATTGATCGATATCTAATGATTGTGCAAATTCAGATTTTGCTTGATATGAGTCTTCATGAGTGTTGTGGAATCCGGGTGAGGAACCACACAAAATAATGAACAGATATTTGAGATAGAAAAATAGTTGATATTAAATGTAAAGATACAAACATAATGTAGGTTATTAATCCAGGAATACGAATAGTAAGGAAGATATATATATATACAAAACTTTGAAGTGAAGCCGTCTTGGAATTAGTATATACGTGAAATACAATTCTGAGTGAGTGGAGGCAGGGCTACTATGACTACTGACGCGGTATTCTCTGTGTAACGACGGTATCGCTGGTTTTCTTACGGATCAGTCCTGTACTCTCCGATAACTGACGTATTTTACTATGGCAGGGATATATGTATATTCACGTCTAGTGCATTATCATAGAAAATGTTGAGATCCCACAACAATGATGTAAGGTCTCTAGTTCTTCTTCTTAAGATTTTCTTGGTGCGCCAGAGTTCTTTACTTTCACCATCAGAATCATTACTCTTCAAGAGTCTAAACCAGACCCGGATTTTTGTTGCCGACTGGACGCCGTAAGAGTCAACAAGATTTCTCTATCCTTCAGTCGCATATTTCTTTTGAATAAAATAGTGCAGTAACATTCAACACAAATACACTTTTTTTGCACAAAATCCGATATGTTTAACAATATGAAAAACAAAATTGTTTATACTTTGGCAAAATGACAAAAACTGAATTTTAAGCTTGTTTATTTTGATTACGTATACATAAGTTTCCATCTGAAACTACACGTGTGCAGTTCTGGGAACGTCCTCTTTTTAAAGACGGCCAAAACTTATTCAAGGTCTTAATATATATATATATATGTATATATATATATATATATATATATATATATATATATATATATATATATATAACAGAAAATGAATATCTATTATGTTTAATAATGAGCCGTTCTAAACATCGTATTTGGCTCTAATTTCATAGGAAAATAAAGACAAAATTTCTCCAACATTTAGGTACTTTTTATTACGTTTTCGGCTCACATGAGCCATTTTCAGAGAGGTTACAGGGACGTTAACATAAAAACATCCATCATCTTTGATGGTGGATGTTTTTATGTTATGTTTAGTCAAAAACACAATAATACTCATTCATACACAAAGTAAAAAGAACTTTCAGATATTGGAGGCCATCTACATTAAATCAAAACAACCCACACTTAATAAAATTACATTTAAATCTGGTCATGTCACATGATATTGCATTTAAATATATGGTTATATTAACATTTCGTGCTCTCACGCGGTGTGACGTCATAGACACGCATTACAAATTCACTAACTGCGTCTACTATTGGTAACTATCGTTGCTTATCAAAGTTTTATGTCAAAACAAGATAGAAAAATCATCTTTCTCACCGGCGTAGTGTAGCTTTCCTGTGTCTCTTCCACAAGTACTTTCACGGCTTCTGCTCTGATGAACTTAGTTCACTGTTGCCCCTATATAAGTTTAGCAACTAGGTCCCACCCTTTTACTGTGAAACCAATAAGATGTAAACGCAAATTCTATTCAAGCAGGTTCTTTTCTAGCACTTCCCGCCTGTGGAATTCCTTTCCATTTACCTGCTTTCCTGAAAGCTGCAATCTTCAAGAATTTATACGTAAAGTCAATAGTCATCTCATATTTCTTATGCTTACATCTCATTTCTGCAGTATTCTCATCCCTCCCCTACGTGCCTCCTGACATCTCCTGTATTTTGTCACTCCTTCTCATAACATTCCTTCTATGTAACCCTCAGCTCAACAGTGGCAGTATAATGCCTTCCTTGGGACGATACGATTAAAATAATGTTTTTGTTTGCTTTTAGATTTTCATTTTTAAGAAACATAATAAAGATTTATGTCTGAATTTGGAATGAATAATTACCGTCTCTTTAGTTATTTGTGTTTTGTAAGCTAAATATTGTCATTTTCTCATCCAGACACTATCTACAGTTTTTGGATTTATTGTTTTAGATTGATCAGTTAGTTAAGTGCCATACGTGAAAGACGGTTGGGCGATCATGTCTCGAAAGTGACATGACTGACTGGGCAGATTTTCTCGCAGTAGATTGTCATTGATTTCTGTGGTTGACTGGATGCAAGCCAAGGCTATAGAACCCAATCTGTCTTGTTATTTAACCCATAACTGGAGGAAAGAGACGGATTAATAACTTTACCAAAGCTATGTGCGCGTAAGTGAATGCAATGAATTCAACTGGAATTCCAATTTAGATTGATACTGTTTCCTTATTATGATAGTTTTACTGTGATTTTGGATTTGGCTTTACTTTTCCTGATATGCTTAGAAAGTTTTGCTTTCACGTAGGTTGTGACATATCAACCACATCGGAGACCTGATGACAAAACATTTTATACATGGCATATTTTCCAACCATCTTCAAAGAAATCAATAATGATTATAAATCATCCTTAAAAGACTGGATTTTTAAAAACACACACATACACATCACTCAGATCAAAGGAATCTAACAGGAGAAGAGACATCTTATGTCTGAACGTAACGTACAACAAAAACATTAAATCAAACGGTGGGTAAAATATTGATTAAACTCATAAACAAACACACCTCATCAAGCCGTCTCCACAAGATATTCAACAAAATCAATGTAAAATTCAGCTACAGTGGCACCTAGAATATGAAACAAATATTAAATATTCTTAACAGGGAAACTGCTATCTCCACCTCTCTCGGTCCCAATAACGATACCTGATCCCCTCGGCCGATCGGTGGTTGATCACTTAGATCTTTCTTAGATTTTCTACTGTGCTCGTCAATTTCAGCTATGCTTTGACTGGTTGGCGGTACTCCGTCTCTCTCTAATTAGCATCTCCCACTACCGTTCTTCGAGATAGTGGATTTTTCTCTCCCGGTTTATCTCTCTTTCTTTTTCTCTCTCTCTCTTTATCTCTCCCCTCCTTACTCAGCATTTAATTAATTAGAACTTGTTTTTTCAAATCCCGGAATTTTTATTTTCAGAAAAAAATTTATCTGCTTCAAAATCGGACGAATTCCAGATGCCTTTTTCTGCTTCTATTCCATATTTTTTGTGTCTTTGAATTTCCACAATAAAAAAGGTAACCCTGTTTATAGTAGAAACTACTGATGGGTAAATTTTCATTAAAGACATTACCTCTTTCCACTCTGGCCCAAAAATAACCTTTACCCTCTCACCCTGATTTTCCCATTAAGAAATTAATTCTAGAATGTTTTGATAACCAGCTCTGTAAATCGACAATCATAAATCAGCTGTCAGCCCAAAAGTAAATGACTTTCTTAGGTTTTGTTTATCCGTGGAAAATTCTATTTATGTTTGGTTGTTTTGAGAAGAAAAATCCTTGTTTTTTCTCTCTGTATACCCATCGTTATATCCATTAAGAAATTCTCATTCTTTCTCTTGGTATACCTATCACTATATTCATTAATAAATACTCATTCGTTCTCTCGGTATGCCTGTCGATATATCCATTAATCGTTGCCTATTATCCTGATAATATTAATATAATAAAACCAAGAAGTCATCCGCAAAATCAAGACCGAATGTATCTTAAAAAGCCCTTGTTTGCTGAAAAATTTAATATACCAAGCCACTGTAAACTTATCAGATGACGAAGAAAAATAAAGAGTACTTGAAGAATCCTAGAAACAAAGAAACTACGTGCACAAAATATTCTTTATAAATAGGAAATCTGTAAACAGCATACAGCTTTCTTAACATATACACAGGTAAGGTTAATAATTACCAAAAACAAATGACATATAACCGAGAATAAATTTAAAAAATAATAAAGTTAAACAAGAGCATACAATACAGAGATAACTTTATCCAAATCCACAATCATTATATCTCATTATCCCCTAAAATAATTTTAAACATATCCGTTACCACCAACCAAATAAACGTTAGGAAGATACATCTGACCAACTCATCAGCCACCACATGGTCTGCATAATTAAATGACGCATATGGTTTAAGGACTGCGCATAAGCATGAAACTGACTGTCGCCGCTATATATATAATGGATCTTTATTAATCAGATAGATTCGAATCTCTTTCAATGTTATTATTAGTGAATGTAAAAACGGAGGCATTTCTCAAATAATTGTATTCACTGGTAATATCGTTTAAGTTGATCATATATATATATATATATATATATATATATATATATATATATATATATACGTATGCGCTGAAGAAAAAGTCGTTGTAAAAAAAAAAGAGCTAAGCACGTAGACATCAGTCAAAGTACATAGCCTAAAGAAAAAACCCGAGACGATTAATCTATAACAAAAAAAGCGCTCAATACGTAAGCAGAGCAGAAAAAGTAAATAACCTAAAGAGCCAAGAAACCTACTGAGGTTTCACCTAACCGGATCTTTAGGGAACGTTGGCTCTCTATATATATTAGTCATCCACATACAAGCCTGTCTCGCTGTATCACGGCTCATCAGTGCGGCTAGACACACCCACCTTCTTCTGGTCAGAATCGAAACTAGACCTATTTGGTGTCGGAAACGCTACCCCATAAGCCATAGGAGCATGGAATCAGAGAAAATAAATTTTTAACTTGTTGTACATCCGCAGTGTATACACACGCCAGTCACCGAAAGAACTCAGTTCATTTCTGAAGAGTAATGCTTATGTAGCAGAGGTGGAAACTATTTTTAAAATTTTCTTCTCTAGAGAGTTCAATCGTAATAAAAGCATAATACATTAGTCATCCACATACAAGCCTGTTTCGATGTATCACAGCTTATCAGTGTGGCTAGACACATCCCCTTGATTCTGGCCGGGATCGAATATATATATAATGAATTTTTATTAATCAGACAGATTTGTATCTCTTTAAACGTTATTATTAAAAAACGAAGCTATTTCTCAAACCAGTGCATTCACTGATAATATCGTTTAAATTGATTATATATATATATATATATATATATATATATATATAATCGATTTTTATTAATCAAAGAGATTTGTATCTCTTTAATCGTTATTATTAGTGAATGTAAAAAAGGAGACACTTCTCAAATACTTCTATCCACTGATAACATTGTTTAAATTGATAATATATATATATATATATATATATATATATATATATATATATTAGTCATCCACATACAAGCCTGCCTCGCTGCATCACAGCCCACCAGTGTGACTAGACACATCCACCCGCCCCCGGCCGGTATCGAAAACTCGACCGATCTGGTGTCAGTCGGAGCTTCTACTCCCTAAGCCATCGGCGCATGGGGTCAGAGAGGGGAAATTTTAAGGTCTTGTATGTAAGCAGTGTATACAGACACCAGTCACCGAGAGAACTCAATTCATTTCTGAAGAGTCACGCATTATAGCCGAAGTGGAAACTAATTTTTAAAATGTTCTTCTCAGAGAGCTCAATCGTAATGAGAGCATAATATATTAGTCATCCACATACAAGCCTGCCTCGCTGCATCACAGCCCACCAGTGTGGCTAGACACATCCACACGCCCCCGGTCGGGATCGAAAACTCGACCGATTTTGTGTCAGTCGGAGTCTCTACTCCCTAAACCATCGGCGCATAGGGTCAGTGAAGGGAAATTTTAACGTCTTGTAATATATTTGTTCATTTGGGAAGCAATCATTCATTTCTACATGTTTAGTAGAAAATAAATGACAAGCCATTAAAACTAATTTTTTGTATTATATGTTTCTTGCATGCGTACAAGATATTTGGGTAATAGTGTGTAAGAACAGTACAAATGATACTGAATTCGAGCGATTTTAAATCACAATCATTTTATCAAAAATAAAAAGCTCACTTTGACATATTTATTTTTGAATAGCTACTCAATTTATTATCTATCCACATGCTGAGATTTTGATTCCAATAGATTCTAACAACTTTTCCATATAGATTAAGTTTTACTTTTTCTTCTTCATGTGCCATGACCCTACAAGACATAGGCAATCATGGACTTCCACTTGGCTCTGTCTCTTGTCGCTCTCAATGATTTTTCTCTTGATATTTCTTCTCAGTCCCGCAGCGTCAACCATTTGCTCAGACCTAACAGGTACGTCTCCTGCTGCTTTCCTCTGTCTCCACTTCCATTTATCCGACCTGTGAGTATCATGTTCTCCAGGTCTTCCATCCTCATTATGTCTCCCAGAAACCTCATTTGTCTCTTCCTGATATTTATTATCAGTTTTCTTTTCGATTGCATCCTTTCCAAAACCTCGTCGTTGCACACGTGCTTCGTCCATGGTGTCCTCAGCAGTTCAAATAAATAGAGCCTTGTGCATTACATTATCAAATTCATTCGTGTAATCTATAAAACATAGAAACATGAACTTGTACATGTGCATTGCACTCTGTAATACCATTCTGATAATTAATATTGCATTTCTTCTTCCGGTTTCCTTGGCAAAACTGCAATTTTTTTTCTTTTTCTGTTCCAATTCTGCTTTTTAGAATTCGCCTCATTAGTCTGGTTATGCAGTTCAATAAGTTCATTTTCATATGCAGTTTTCATGAGTTGATTTCAGTATGCACTTTTCGTTTGTTTTTACCTGGTTTCCTTGGTAATGTTACGAAGATGAATTTTGGTAAGTGGTCACTGCTTTATTTTGCAATTATTACATTTGTGATTTTTTAATGCGAAATTAGTTTAAGACTGAGAGAATTTCTGATGTGATTCCTTCACATCGCTTCTTTATTCCTCTTCACTTTCTCCAGTGCCGATTCGTTTTTTTAATATTTTTGGCTCGTCTACATTTTCAAGTGTAGTTTTCTATTCCGCACCGTAAAAATAGTCTCTGAACTAATTGGTTACGTATAAAGAAAGTTATGAAAAAGAGTGACAGGTTATAGGGGGTGTAAGGAAGTAGGTAAAAGAAGGATGAGAATACTGATGAGAGTGGAGTGGACGGAGAAAGAAGTATGGGAGAGAGAATGCAAGGTAGTGAGATAGAAGATTACTTTTTTCTTTTATAATCATGTCGCCCAAGCAAGGCATTTTCCTGCCACTGTTTGGCAGGAGGTTACATAGAAGGAATATTTTGAGAAAGAGTGACAAGCTACAGGGGGTGTCAGGAAGTGGGTAAGAAAAGGATGAGAATACTGATGAGAGTGGAGTAGTTGGAGAAAAAAGCAAGTGAGATAGGAGATGACTATTGACTTTACATTTAAATTCTTTGAGATTTAAGCTGTTTATGGACCACGTTGCCTATTGTTAATACTGTAATAAATTACTCGATGTTTCGATGTGCTTAATGCATCGGGAAGAGGCATGACTTATAGAACGAGAGCAATATACCGCAGTGATCAAAACAAAGTGTTTGGTTCGAAATTTCTCATCTCAGAAGCGTTTTTAATTTTTTAAATAATCATATCGCCCAAAGCAAGGCAATTTACTGCCACTGTTTGGTAAGGGTTTACATAGAAGGAAATTTTGTGAAAGAGTGATAGATTATACAGGGTGAAAGGAAGTGGGTAAGAGAGGGATGAGAATACTGATGAGAGTAGAGTAGACGGAGAAAGGAGCATGAGAGAGATAGAGGATGCAGGTTAGTGAGATAGGAGATGACTATTGACTTTAGATATAAATTCTTGAAGATTGTAGCTCTCGAGGAAGCAAACAAATTAAAAGGAATTCCACGGACGGGAGGTGTGAGAAAAGAAGCTGATGGAGTAAAATTTGCGTTTAACTTTTATTGGTTTCACAGTAAAAGGTTTGGACCTAGTTGCTAATCTTGGGCTCGAGTAAATTTTTATATGGGTGCCCGAGTTCATCGGATATTAATAATAATTATAATAAAAGATAACAGTTGTCTCCATTCTTATTTTCAGTGAACCATCCTTTTATTTTATAGAAACTATTTTTTTTGTTCATGTTTCGTTGAGTAAATACGTTTATTGTGATGAGCATAATTGCTGTTTTTGTGTCATTCACCCTTTTTCCGCGCGTTATTCATTGATTCATTCCTCTTGAGTTGGACTACATTTGCTTTTAATTTCTCTGTATATTATTCGATCTTCTTTTTCTTGTTATCTCTATAATCTGTAGATTTTCTTCTGTTATCTATTTACTCATTTATTGTCTAGTTTCCTTTGAAATGATCTCGTTCGCCGACGTCTCTAGCGATTCTCGTTCGGCCTGTATTCGTTTATAACTCTATTTTTGTATGTCTCCTGGCAACTCGAGTCATTATAGAGTATGTCATATTGCAGTGTAGATGTTACTTTGGACTTTTCTGGATCCTTCAGGTTTGCTCTCATGTAGCACCTACTAGAATCGGTCATTTCTGAAGTCGGCACTTTGGTTCCTTAATCATTTGTTGGTAGTAACATAGTCAATCTGGTATTTTTTGTTTCCTATTTGGTTTCCCTGTATCCACATAAGTCTTCGATGCTCCTGCGATAAGGTATTAGCTATTACTTGATCTACTGCTTTATTCTCAATTGTATCCATCTTTTACCGCGCTCTTTTCGGGATCAAAGTCCAAAGCAGTAGATTATTTCGTTTACTCATAAATTATCTTTCCTCGGAAATTTACTTTTCATAAGATAAATCTTATTTATTTAACATATAAAAACTTCTATCCATCAATTTCTAAAAAGGTTAAATGTGTAATATAGCAATCTAGCCGCCACCCGAAGAAGGTTGATGCAATCGATGATATTTCCCGTCGATGAAGGGGTCAGCGAACGACAAGACAGGTGTTTGAGAAATACATCCTGTCGGCGTCTGGAGCGGATGTCGCAGGGTTATGAGTCGGGCTCGTTTGACCTTATTTCCGACAGCGGCGGAAATGACTACGGAAGTAAACAAAACAGGTGTCTCTTGGAATTACGTGGGCGTTGCGTAGGCGAGACAAAACCGGAAGGAAAAGTCCCGGTTCTAGAAGACTATAAAAAGAAATCGACACACAGATTCGCCAGCAGAGAACGGCCAGTGGAAGCAGAGAGACACCACAGGCAAGACTTACACTCCCGTCGACTCATTTTATGCGCGCTCTCACTCTTCCATTCTCTGTTCCACACAGGCTCGTCGTCAGGAATAGAAATATAATCTTATATTTTTATATATGCGTGTTCTCGTTGTTTGTCGTCGTACAGTGATATATAACAAATGGAAGCATTTAATTTTGCTAAAATGTCCATAAAAATACCATCTGAACATATTGGCATAATCCTCAGTCAGTCAGTCAGTTAAGTCCAATACGTGATACACGCTTGGGCGATCATGTCTCGAAAGAGACTGGACTAACTGGGCAGAAGATTATCCCGCAGTAGTTTGCCGTGCTTTCTGCGGTAGACTGGTTGCCGACCAAGGCTATAGAACCCAATCTGTCTTGTTATTTAACCCATAACTGGAAGGAATAGACGGATTAATACCTTTCCCAAAGGCATTTGCGCGTAAGTAAATGCAATGAATTCAGCTGGAATTCGAACTCGGCTCCCCGATTTCTCGTTCCGAGCCGATATCCAATGCACCACAACGCACATCCTACAACCGACATAATCCTACATTGCCGGAAATCTCTACATTTCCACAAAGTAAAACATGGAACAAGAAATCAAAGAACGGAGCATACGATGTACCACAAGGATCGTATGATAGAGCAAAAATTTCAGAATTGATGGGCATGTACAATTTAAATAAAATCAACGAAATAATCCATATTGACATCCACGGATTATATAAAGATGACGGATTAATGATAGCACCAGACAACAAAAGAGAAAATGATCAAATAAGCAAAGAGCTTTTCCAACTATTCAATGGACTAGATTTTGATATAATGGTCGAAACAAATAAAAAAGTAGTACAATAACCAGATGCAGAATTTAATTTACAAACTAGCAATGTCTCGCCATTCATGAAAACAAACAATAAATTATCATACATAAATACAAAATCCAATCATCCAAAAAGTATAATTAAGCACATTTACAAACGAATAGAACACAGACTATCTAATAATTCGTGAAACAAATCAATTTTAATGAAAAGAAATATCTATGAGGATGCACTAAGAAAATTTAGCCATAAAAACATTTTACAATATAATTCTGAACCAAACAGACAAATCAAATTCAATAATAGAAAACGAAACATTATCTTGTTCAACCAACCATTTAATTTAGAGGTAAAAACCAAGATAGAACAAATATATTTTAAACTAATAGATAGGCACTTTCCAAAAGAATCAGAAATAAACAAAATTTTCGATAGAAACACAATCAAACTACGTTATAGTTGTACTAGTAATTTAGATAGTTTCATAAAAAAAAAAACGTCAGAAACTTAGATAGCATTGTACAAAATAAAATCACAAATTAAGAATGAAACTTAAAAATAAATGTCCACTTCAAGGACATTGCAACACAAAAGATATCATTTACAAGGCAAAGGTACATGACCCAAATGGCCGAAATAAAATTTGTTTGGGCTCAACCAAAGACACCTTTAAGGCCAGGTGGTTTTATCACAGGTCTACATTCAAAATAGAAAAAATTAAAAAACTGTACAAAATTGGCTGGGCACGTGTGGAAATTAAGATCAAAATAAGGAAAAAACCCAGACATAACGTGGAGTATTGTAAAAACAACCAAGACTTACAACGGTCACAATATATGTAGACTGTACCAAAAAGAAAAGTCAGAGATTATGCTATTCCTAAACAAAAACGAACTTTGAATGAAAGAACGGAAATTATGACTAAGTGTAACTATACTTTTAAACAATACCTCTTAGGTGCATACAACCATGGATGTAAACGCCATAATTGGTTTTAATTTTAAAATTTCCTGCCACGTGAGCGTTCAAAAAACACAGTTACGTGAGCGTTCTTAAAAAGAAAAACGGTAAATTAAAAATCGCTTGAAAACGCCACGCATGGTAGAAACATAGGTCGCGTAATAACTCGTTTACAAATAGAATATATATATATATATATATATATATATATATATATATATAGAGAGAGAGAGAGAGAGAGAGAGATAGAGATAGAGATAGAGAGAGTAAAAGAATGAGCTATGGATAGATAGATAAATAGATAGATATGATCACTCATAGTTGTAACGTATGTTATATTTATTTGTAAAAGTACGCATTATCAGATATGGAGTGTAAATAACTATAACAAAAATACCAAGCTGTGACAGTCTATGTCATGCTTCAATGCATTATTCCTGACGTCTTCATAAGATGAATGCATTGATCTCAGTTCTCATATATATTACGGAAATTAACGAATTTTAACGAAACTTGGTTATAATCAACCGACAATTTGTAATGAATTATTTTGAACATCATTTTTACCGATACTCGTATATTAAGTAGATATTCTGTTTTTAATTAAACAGTATTTTTATATTTATATCTACCGGCCTGATTATTTACGATAAATTTTTATTACGAAAATGTGTGCTACTCAGCAGGACTCGAACCTGCGACCCCTATTACATAGGGGAAGCATACCATTTGATCTGGTACCGTCTTGACCACTCGACCATGCATAGCCTCTTGATCAGACGAGGTTTTTATCATGCTTATATAACACAATTTTCGATTTTACCGCAAACAAGCATATCTGCTCTGAAATTCTGCTGCCTCTTTTGTATTTTAACTTTGAAAGATAAGCCAAATGTAATACAAAATATTATCACTTTAAACTAGAAACTGTTAACAAAAACCATGAAAATACGTTGTTTATTTTGAGATTATATCCAGACACATTAACGTAGAGATCGGATTACGTTTTGAAAGTTGACACCAAATTTGCAATTAGAGATTATAGCAGTATCCAAGACAAACGGGTGGATTTTAATGAAAAGAAGTTTTAAAATAATATTCCAATCTTCTTCCTGGGGTATGACGTAATAATATTAGCAAATGTTCGACAAGATATATATTTTATTTCATTCTTCTTCTATTCTTAAATTTCAAATTTTAAAGTCGATTTTTGCAATTTGAATCCAAGTCTTTCAAAATTTGTAATAGAGATTTTCTAAAAAAATTGGGTAATTCTTACAGAATAAAAAATTGTAGTGTCTTATTTTCATTGGTTTTTCATTTCACGTTACAAATGAACGAACGTATTGTTAGGTCATTTGTTATTTGTAAATTACCAAACAATAAAAATTACCTAACAATAACAAAGATTTTATGATGCAAGTGACCGAGAATGGACAAAAAAGCGTGTACAAGAGAGTAGCAACAAATGTAATTTTCTAAGTTTAGGAACTTAGAAAAATAGATCAATTCAACCTGAATACTAAACATTAAGAGTACGTTCTTACAAAATGTGCCACTTTCTTTTTTCCAGATTGACCAAACCAGCGCACTAAGTAGACTAAATTAAAACGAAAAAAAAACTACGAATTTCACTTCGCAATTGTAACCGTAAATATTGGTAAGGCCATTATATCTCTCCAGATCAACGATTTTATTCAAGGGCAATACGTATGTTTGACGACGGGAGTTGTTTAAATTACTGCAGTGATGAGTATACTGAAGAAAATCTTTGGCGATATGAAGGAACTTCTTTTCACTCTCTTCCCAACGACTCCTCTCAAAGCCCGGAGATAATATTATGGCAAAGGTGAAGAGCCCAGCGTAAATGTGGGATATGGTGCCAATGCGGAAACATACGTATGGACCATCAAAGTTTACAAGAAAAGAACAGTATCAATTGCCTTCAATAGATCATGTAACAGATTGTAATTAATATCCATTTGGTTCTGTGTCTTCAAGCAGCAAAGTACAAGATACTGTTAAAAATAGATTAATTTAATAGACAATATTTCATATATAAAAAAGCAGTTACAATTTATCAACACTAACGCGTAAAAACACGTGTTTTGGTGGTTTCTAATATATATATATATATCAGGAAACACCAAAAAATTTCTGATATATATATATCAGAATGCAGTGTGGGTATAGAAGAATCCAAAGGAGTCTCCTGTACATACAGTGGTAGGATAACTCTCTAAGAGAGCTCTAAACATATATGCATATAAATACATGTAGAACAAATATAAGACAAATTAAGGCAGACACGTTATTTTATGGTTAATCGGAAGTGTGGGGCTATTTAAGGCGAACCATCATCAGCTTCCGTCTTTATTTTACAAAAGATTTTAGACGAATGAGAGTCACAAAGTCCTAAAAAAAGTGAATAGAAATAACTGTCGCTCCCTTAAAAGAGAAAATTTTAAATTTAATATATATATATATATATATATATATATATATATATATACGATTCAGATATATATATATATATATATATATACGATTCAGATATATATATATATATATATATATATATATACGATTCAGATATATATATATATATATATATATATACGATTCAGATATATATATATATATATATATATACGATTCAGATATATATATATATATATATATACGATTCAGATAAATATATATATATATATATATATATATATATATATATCGACATATACACACACTTAGTTCGTTTATGGTTTGAATGCGCTTAACACACATTATTTTCGCTTACATATACTTACATTCATAATAAACATCTAACGTTTTTATCACGCGTTGGCACACACACTTAACCAGACACAAGTTTTTTTCTACATTTATTATTCATCCATTGCTTTATCACACGTGACACGTATCTGACCAATGAAACTATACCTCAATCAACATACTGTCTCCTGAATTTTTTAATCATTCATCTTTAATAAGTCTCTGAAGAAGTTTGTTAAAGTGAAATATGTTAGAATAATGACACATTTTCTACTTGTTCTTTACTTAATTTATTCAGAGATAGATAGATAGATAGATAGATAGATAGATAGATAGATAGATAGATAGATAGATAGATAGATGTGAGTTATCTGACGATCACAAGAGCGTGAAATCCAGATTTACAAACTCACACCTATGAATATGTCACCTCTATCACTGATATTGAGCGCTTTCAAATAAGTCAGTCAGTTGAGTGCCATACGTGATACACGCTTCGGCGATCATGTCTCGAGAGAGACATGACTGACTGGGCAGAAGATGATCCCGCAGTAGGTTGTCATTGCTTTCTGCGGTAGACTGGTTGCCGACCAAGGCTATAGAACCCAATCTATCCTGTTAATTAACCCATAACTGGAAGGAATAGGCGGATTAATACTTTTCCCAAAGGTATTTGCGTGTAAGTGAATGCAATGAATTCAGCTGGAATTCGAACTCGGCTCCCCGATATTTCGTTCCGAGCCGATATCCAATGCACCACAACGCACATCAATTAAGTACCACGCATATATAATATATAAATAATATAATATATATAAGAAATTGCATATTTATATTGATATTTATAATTATATACATACACTTTTCACATATATAAATATATTTTTCTAAAAAGGAGTGAAGTGTATTAAGTGTGATTTAAGATCAAATGAAAGTTGTTTTTATTATTACAGCTCACGTCTAGAATGTATTTAAATGTATCTGTATAAGAAGTTTTTCATCAAAATAAATGTAAAGTCTTACCAGCTGCTGCTGATGTTAAGCTTAATAGTCGACATGTGTCGAAAGTGATGTATAGTCCGAACAGTAAGAGAGAGTTAGTTTTAAATTATTTATTAATTGTCCTTTTCGAAAGACCAGTGTGATCAGATGCGCTCCGACGTTTTGCGATGATTGGGATATCTTTGATAATAATGTTTTTGTCATAATATATGTGCGTTGTAGTGCAGTAGATATAGACACGGACTGACAAATCGGGTAGCCGAGTTCGAATTCCAGTTGAATTCGTTGCATCCACTTACGCACAAATACCCTTGGGAAAGGTTTTAATCGGTCTCTTCACTCCAGTTATGGGTTAAATAACAGGACAGATTGGGTTCTATAGCCTGGGATGGCAACCAATTTACCGCAGAAAGCAATTACAATCAACTGCTGGATAATCTTCTGCCCAGTCAGTCATGTCTCTTTCGAGACATGATCGCCCAAAGCGTGTATCACGTATGGCACTTAACTGACTGATATATTTGAGCCTGCATGCAACCTGATGTCATTAAATTGTAGGTTAATAGAAGCTTAAGAATGTAGTGAGAATATTGACTCTTGCTTTGAGTTTATTAGAAGAAGTGATTTGGTAATAAATACCAATTAGTATGCACCGAGCTTGGCCAGTCAAATGATTATCAGTGGCCATACAAAGGAGTCTAGACTGTACAGAGACTCAATAATTTGGTAGACGTCGTCAAAAAGGTATCAATCTGGTGTGCGCTGTAATATAATTCAATAATTAGCAATCTAGCTTATTCAATCATACTTCAAGATATTATCGTTAAAGGTAGAAAAATTGATATTTTGCAATATATTGGGAAATGTATAAATCCAAGTTTTCCCTTCCTCGTGGGTGTGGTAGAATTCTAGACCCAAACCACATTTCACAAATCACGGAGAAGTCTGGTAAATGAAAACCAATTAAACATATTTCCGATAAGGTTGTATCCTGTACTTGGTACTCTGCTGATCATGTATAGACTGTCCCCAAAGTTTAAAAATACAGATTGCGATTGATAAAATGTCGTATAAAAATATTTCATATTTCGCGCACACGCCTTGTTTGTTTTTGAATACGTGAACTGCCCAGTACAGTAGGGACAGTTCGGTATTGTTTGCGTGAAAAAGAAAACCTTCACGCAATTCACTCTGTCAGAAAGTTAAAAACAACATGTTGAACTTCATTGTATTCACGCCAGAAGCTAAAATACGAACATTTCAGAGAGTTTGAGCGTCAATCTGAGGAAAGTGCAGAGGATTCGGAAACAGCTGGATAATTCACCGGATCTATTCAACTTGTACAGCGAGACTATTCTGAGGAACCTAGATGTTATACCATGATTTTTCACCGGAGGTCACAATTTGAACAACATAAGGAACGCAAAGGATACAGTGTTGCTAGCAGACACGGGAAGGAAACAACTACTATATAAATTAGCTGAAGAGAATTACAAGAAAAGACTACAAATAAACTGCAAGAAAACCGAATGCATGGTCATCAGCAAAAAGACAAAACCAAAAACGCCAAATACAGGTGGGAGGTACTAAAATCAAGCAGGTACAAAAATTTAAATAACTGGGAAGTGTTTTACAAGAACACGGAAAGTGTGACACAGAGATCCGAAGGCGAATTGGCATGGTAAAGGACACATTCCAGAAGCTTAGTAGAGTATTAAGAGAAAGGAAGATTTTGCTAGAAGTTAAGAAGAGAGTAGTGGATTGCTATATGATGTCAATTCTTTAACATGGCAGTGTATGCTGGACATTATCATCGAAGATGAAGAAAAGAATTCAAACAACTAAAATGTGTTTCTGCAGAAGGATGCTGCGGATATCATAGATCGAGCATGTGAGCAATGATGAGGGCGGAAACAAAAACGAAATTAGTACCCGAGACATGTAATGTGAAAAGACTACTTGGAGAACTTGATACTAACAGGCCAGATAGAGGGAAAGAGAGACAGAGTAAAGTACTTGACTGACCTAAGCAGGTGGATGGCAGAACAGGGGTTGCGCGGTGTAACAAGAGAAAGCTTGCTAAGAGCCACTAGGGATAGGGAGACGTGGAATGCCATGATCGCTTACGCCCTGAAAGAACAATACACATAAAAGAAGAAGAAAAAGAAGACGATCATCTATAATCCATTATGAAAAATACTTGGCTGGGAAACACATATCCCACTGATGATGATGCCTCTTGTTGTTGAAGATCTTTGCCAAAAAGATAAAGGTTTCTTCACCAATAGTATCCTAGCACTCTAATTCCGAGGAAGAAGTGTTTGGACTATGTTGGGCAATAATCCTCATTTCCCCTCATTCTATGAGTGTATGTTGGTTAGCCTATGAACTATACAGTCGACACGCGTAATTTACAACTTTATGCATTTTGCGTTTCAGAATGTGGTAAACAGCCTCCAGACTACACACACACACACACATATATATATATATATATATATATACTAGCGGTATAGCCAGGCGTTTCTCGGGTGTAATGAAAGTTTTAAAACTAATCCATGATTTTGATCAGACCCGATAGGATATCGGGGTACTGATTCCCAATATCGGAGTCAAATAAGTCATCCAAGGATAAACAAATCTAAGTCCGTCCATGAAAACTTATCGTACCCATCGAGAGTAAAATTGTAGAAAATGAGCCAAATTGATGGCTGTATATCGGTTTTGGATTGGATTCGATAGGATATCGGGTGTATCGATTTCCGATATCGGGGAAAATGAGTCGTCTAGGAAGATCTACTAATGTTTGAGACTAAAAACTTTTTTTTTATAATTGTATCGCCCCAAGCAAGGCATTTTACTGCCACTATTGTGAAGGGAGTTACATAGGAGGAATGTTATGAGGAGTGAGAGGTTGCAGTGGATGTCGGGAAGAGAGTATTGATGAGAGTGGGGTGGATGTTGAAAAGCATGAGAGAGAGAGAGAGGATGTAAGTTTGTGAGACAGGAGATGACTATTGACTTTACTTTTAAATTCTTGGAGATTGTAACTGTCAGGAAATCAAGTATGTGGAAGGGAATTCCACACGTGGGAAGCGCAAGAAAAGAAGCTGTTGGAATAGAATTTGCGTTTACAATTTATTGGTTTCAGACTAAAAGGATGTGACCTAGTTGCTAATCTTGTGGCTCGAGGAAATTCGTATATAGGGGGTACCAGTGAGCTAAGTTCATCGGAACAGAAAAGTATTTTTAGAAGAGACACAAGGAAGCCACACTGCGTCGGTGAGAAAGCGACTGTATCCTAGCTGCCAAGTCGAGATCGATCACGTTATAGGATTCTCCGATGGATTCGGTCGAGGACACCTAAGTGGATAGCAGTATCACCGAACCAGATATGGCAACAATACTCAGTGCACGGGCGGATGTTAGACTTGTATATGTGCAGGATTGTTTGGGGCAGGAAAAACTGTCTGACCCTACACAGAGAACTGACTTTCATAGAAGGGGATTTCCCTATGGATTCTATATAGTTATTGCAATTGAGGATTGGAATGAGAGTTAACCCGAGTAGGCGCAGTGTTTCGCTTTCAGGAAGGGAAGCCTGATCCATATTGCTGGGCGGGAGGAACGACTGTCTGTGGTGATTATTAGATAGTAGATTCGTTTTGGAAGCAGTAAAATTTACGAGCCATTTCTTACCCCAGTCCACCACGGATTGGAGGTTATTTTCAAGCTCGGCACTTTGCCAAAGATCGGTAGGAGGCTGATAGGGCGATAATTAGCGGAGTCAGAGGGTTCTCCGATATTTTTATATATAGGAACCACGGAGAAGGATTTCCAGCAGGCAGGAAAACAGGAAGCAGTAAGGCAGAAGTTATATAGTTTAGAGAGAACAGAGGAGAATTCAGGTGCACTTTTCTTCATGACTATTATGGGTATTCCATCGCCACCGCTCGCCTTATGGGGATCAAGCCTAGAAATTATTTTAGAGACCACCGAGGGAGTAATTCGTATGTCAGTCAGTTTGGCTTGAGTTTGTAGAGGGAAGTCGGGTACAGATACTTCAGACGAGTGCAGTGTCAAGTTAGTGGAGAATCTGCGAGCGAAGCTCTCAGCCTTGTCTGTTGAAGAGGTGAGGACCTCAAATTCGTTGATTATTGAGGGGATTGAGGGCTTACTGCTGTTCAGCACGCTTTTACAGAGCCTCCAGTAGGTTTTGTAGCAGAACTTACTGGATGCTATGCGCTGCTTCATTCTGGCTGCAAACATCACCTTAGCTCCATTAAGTACCTTCTTATCGGGGTATCGACTTCTGATCTCGGGCATAATCGGAAAAAATAATTAGCGCATGACATGACCGGAAGCCTAAAGAATATTTGTGTGACTTTTAGTAAGAATCGGATAAAAATTGTGGATTTGTATAATGGACATACAGACAGACAAGACAGACACACAAACATCTTGCCTTTAATATATATATATATATATATATATATATATATATATATATATGGTCACAAGAGTACCTTTGTCAGAATAAGCATTTCCATTAACTGAAGAGAAATATATAAAAATTAAAAAAAAGGAAGAAAGAAAAAAGAAAAAAGAAAAGAGAGTAAGGACAGAGGCATTGGCTTCATATCAGTTGGGGGTATTCAGACCAGTCGCTAAAATTTTGACCACTAATTCATTAACCGCGAACTTCTATTTTTTTTTACCAATTGGAAGGAATATTTTGTCTTCAGAAGAAATGAGCTAATTTGGCTCATTGAAATGAATTATAATTTATAACCAATTTAAATGACGTGTTGAGTTTTCCTTTATAAATAAATAAATAAATAAACATATATATATATATATATATATATATATATATATATATGAAACTGGACATTTAAATAAACACCCAGTTTGTGTCATGCTAAATATGCTCTAGGAAGGATTGCGTTTCGCGTAAGAAAGACTGTCACTTATCAGAGTTGACTCTAATATACGCTGTCATATTTACATACGTTCTATTCCTAATACCGACTAATTTAACCCACTAATATAGCATACCATAAATTTATTTTATCTTATATATATATATACCTATTAGTCATCCACATCCAAGTTATTTTACGCGTAACATTGTGTATATAGAAGCATGGGTGCATTATATTCCGAACACGGTAAGATCATTGTTACCGTGCTCATATTTTGTATCCTTAAGTTTTGTTTTGTTTTATATTTTATTAATAATGCTTCAATTTTTTTTAACTATTTTTGCATTTGATGATGATATTATGTTTGTATTTTCAACAAGTATGTTGCAGATGTAGATATATATGTAGTGTTTATATCTGTATATCTGTGTGTGTGTCTTTGCAACACAAAAATCTCCATTCTTACAGAAATCTATTTGCTTTTCATTTTTGACATTTACCCTGGAAAGTGATAGAGATTCCCAATCACTTGGTGGAATTAAAGAAATTGGATTTTTTTTTTATTCCTCTTTTGTCTTTTTCTCATATCAGATTGTAGAATAACTGATGTAATTTCTACGAGGAGCTATCCACAATATATGTATAATTAATCGGCCAATCATCTTTCACGAAAATAATAAAAACGCAATGAAATATGTTTGTTTATTTGCTTATGCTGCGAATTCTTAATCCGTGAAAGACTCCTTGAAAAACTTGAAAATTTTGCTTCAATTGACATTTGAAATGATAACGAACTTTTAAAAAATTCTTGATATATTTGGTATACTGAGATACAAACACTTATATTTAACTAGCAGTATAGCCCGGCGTTGCTCGGGTGGAATGAAAGCTTGAAAACTAAGCCATGGTCCTGAAGCTCAGACTCTTTGGACGTTGGCAGGAAAGACTAAAAAGCAATAGTTGTTTCCAGTTAAAGCGAAACCGTAGACTGAAAGAAAAATGAATGGACGTAAGTCAAATTTCGATTTCCTGGTATCGATATCAAATAAGTTTTTTCGTCGTAAACTGAATTTTGAAGGCTAAATAAGTCCTTTGAGTAAATGGTATCATGGCTGAAACTAAGAACTACAATTATACCTACTAAAAAAACTAAAATAAAACAGCTGAAAAGCTGATTTTGATCTTGCGTTTTATATATATATATATTATCGATTTTCAGCACTATTGTAAGAACTGCAACCTTGAAACTTATGAATATCATTTTTCTGTCTTTGTTTATGAGTGTATCAAATTTGATTAAAATCGGACCACTCCTTCTATAACCCTATTTTTTTCGATTATCGATTTTCAATATTTATCAGGGGTACCTCGAAACAAAACCTAGCTAAGAACACTGGCAGACGCTTATAGTAGAACTGTGTAAATTTTCAAGAAAATCGGTTCAGCCGTTTCTGAGTCTATAGGTAACGGATACACAGAGACACAGACACACACACACGCAGACAAAGTTCCATTTATAAATAAGTTTAGATAATTTTTTTAAGACTTTAAATTTAATGGAAACTCATATTTAAACTGATGCTCTGTTTATTATCAATCATTATATATACTGACTGGAATTTTCGTCAAAATCTTGTTAGAAAATAGGTGCCCTCCAGCAGGGTTCTAACCTGCGTTTTCTCGGGGAAACGATCATTTGGTTTGAGC
>JBBBDQ010000409.1:192500-310000 GCA_037127315.1 Ascarosepion bandense | reverse complement strand
AAATTTTTATGAAATGAAGGATTTGTTTCAAGCGGCAATTCTTCTCTGTGACAAATTCGGTTGAAAATATAATAAAATTAAGGCTACCTTCGATAATAAATCGTTGTAGATTGCAAATTGCAACGTGTAAATACTCAAAGACATCACACGATGAAATAAAAAAAAGTTCCTCATCAACGACAATAAAATGATATAACGCGTTATTTATTCTATATAGGCCAATTTTTATTCACATGCTATAATAGTTTTGCAAACAAAAATTTGATCTACATGTTGATTTACTTCCCAGCAGCTAATTCTGTCGATCAAGATTTTTCTTCACTACAAGTATATATTTTACATACTATAAGTCTACCATTCGCCCTTTAATCAAATATTGTTGTCATATATGACCTGATGTTGCTGATATGTATTTAGAGATTCTTGATAAAACACAAAGAAGCATCTGCAACATTTTTGGTCCCTAGGTGGTATCTCGGCTTCAGTCAATTTCCCACCACCGCAAAGTAGCTTCTCGATGCCGTTTCTATAAAATTTTCGCAGAAATTCTTTGATTAATTTTCATCTATGTTCCATCGAATTTATGAATTTAAGTGACGTACTAGGTCGGCGGCAACCTTTCATATTTTCCTAATTAAATGGTTAGACGCAGTCGTAAGTTATACCCTAGATTTTTTTCTTTCTTGCATATTTCGCTTGTGAAACTCGGTTCCAGCTTCTTGCTGTCCTGTTAGCTTTGATCTTGAAAGGTTTAAACGCAATGTCATTCGTTATTTGGCGTTTTACTTCATGTTCTGTTACTCTTCTGTAGCCATCATAATTTGTTTTTCTCATCACTGGACTCTAGCTCTCTCCCCTCCCCTGTATAACCTTCCCTTTCTCTCCACCTATGTATCTGTCATCGCACCTGCTTTCTCAGCTTTCTATTGTTCCTTTCTAACTAGTTTGTACTCCTCACTCTTTTCTAATTAAACTTTTTTTTACATTTATGTAACCCCCTGCACATCAGTGGCTTGCCCGGGGTGAAATGATTAAAAAAAAAGATAATCAGTAACCCCTTTGCGTCTTACTGGCTTTTATACCTTTCTTGGGGTGAAATGATTAAAAGTAAAACATATCCATGCTACGAAATGACCACTGCGCATCTGGGTGTACGCAAACTATGCTCCCTCATACAGCTATAATTTAAAAATGACTACAGCCTCTGCTTGACTTTGTTTTATAAGAACTGATTAGACTAGATTTATTTAATTTGGATATGGAACAAACCAGTAATAAGCATGGAAATCTCACATAGAGTTGTTTATATGGCAACACTCATTTACTTACTGTTTCTTGGGTTGTTTTTAGTCGAATAAGGCGAGTAGCGATGAATTGTAACTTAACACAACTTGACACAACTACCGACAATATCCGAGCAGTGCCATCTGTCTGTTTTTAGTGAAGAAGATTACAAGCAAAAGTGCCGCACATTGAGATAATCAGCTGGAACTAAATATAGAAATGCCTTTCTTAAGTAATCAACAACAGTAATATTTTAAAATTAATCTCCATCTAATAGCCTGAATATTCGATAAATTAGAAAAGTATGTGGTCTACGACAACATCTGTGTCTGCTTTTCCCTAGGAGGAAACCGTACTTGGATCTGACCCTTTGTCACGAAGCGCCTTCAAGCTAAGCAAAACCGAACTGGGCTTTTGAACACAGACCTTTTTCGAATGTCGAAATATAAAGCTCAGTTTGGTATCCTAACGTAAAAAAAAACAATTTATAGTAATGGCTTTTTATTTCATTTAATAGTCCGACATAATTTAACTTATCACTTAAACGTAATTTTTAATGAATACCCATTCTAGATAATGCTTAATATAAGTTCCGTATTGATGAACGTGCGTTGTGGTGCAGTGGATATCGGCTTAGAAAGAGAAATCAGCGAGTCGAGTTCAAATTCCAGTTGAATGACCTGCATTTACTTACGCGCTAATACACATGGAAAATGTATTAATCCATCCCTTTCCTCCAGTTACGGGTTAAATAACAGGAAAGATTGGGTTCTATAGCCTTGGTTGGCATACATTCTACAGGGGCAGGTATTGGCAGCTTGTGGGATAATTAAAATGCCTGAGGTTTATACAGGGTAAGACCTGGGACACTGCCCTTAAAACAAAATCCCAACGAATTTCCATCGATTGGGAGGAAGCCGGCTCAACCCGACTAGGGTGAACGCTAAAACAGGTACAGATAGGTAATAAATTTTGGCTGAAAACTTCCCATGAAAACTGCGACAGAGCAGTGAGGGGCATGTGATATATGGTCTCTGAGAATGAGATTTTATGGCGGAAAAAAATTAATCATCCACAAGATGTCAGAGTCAGCTTTGGACACTATCGCGAATGGAAAGTGTGGCTAGACAGTCCCTGCCCATATATGCCAGCAGTACACTACTTTCGACTTGGTCTCGCTTTTCTAAGGGAAAAAGATAGGTGGATCCAGGTACAGGAAACAGATCGTTTTCCGAGCATCTTTAGCGATGGATTGTATGTAAAAGTTCTACTTGAGGTTTAGATTGAGTTCAATTCCGTATACGCGCTCAAGCCACGGGACCTCCTTGAGAGAACATCCACTCATCGTGATCCATGAAATTACGGAATACGATCGGCGATGAGAGAACGTCAATAGTTATCTTAAGATAATCTCGCTGTATGAATTGAATATTAAAATATAAGCAATAAAGGTAATATATTATCAGCGTTTTATTCCTAGACAGGCCTCTACCCAATATTTTAATCACCAGTTAAATTAAAAATGAAAGTAGATGGATGAAGAATACAAGAAGTAAGGCTAATATATTGGTGTAAAATTTGAACGTGCCTGGCCAGTTTAATTTCAAAAAGCCAACCGCATATACACCTATACGAAAATACAAAAGGTAAATACCTTCCGATAAAAATATATTAGCTTTTCCACGAAGATAGCTAGACTTTTGAACCAATGAGATGTTGACATTTCTATTCAATTGATTTGACGCCGGGTGACGTAAAACGAGCGGAAATACCGTTCTGTATGATATCGGCATCCCACGAAAGGCAAACAGAACAGCCTGTCAATATCTTCTTTTTTTTTTACTTTCAACTCGTTTGTTATTATCTGTTAAGATCAGTTTCTGATTCCTGAAAGTCATTTAAATCGGAAGTGACAATTCCCGCATGTGGTTTGCTTGCCACTCACCGAGGATGGGGAAATTGCTAGCGCATCCATAAAACATTCATGTACAGAAATGTAGTAATATGTGCTATCATGAATGAATTAAAAAACACAATCGCATTCAGATAAATGAAATTCCAAGAAACGTATGCAGTATAAAAGTAAATTTCTATGCAAAGAATGGTAAAATGTCACAAAAGATATTCTATCTTGATACCTGCTCTTCGAGTTATACACAACTAGCAGTATAGTCCGGCGTTGCTCGGGTGTAATGAAAGCTTTAAAACTAATTCATGGGCCTGGAACTAAGACTCAGCCTAAAGAATATTTGTGTGAAGTTTGGTGAGAATCGGATAAAAATTGTGGATTTGTATAAAGGACATACAGACAGATAAACATACACAAACACAAACATCTTGCCTTTTATATATATATATATATTATCGATTTTCAGCACTATTGTAAGAACTGCAACCATGAAACTTATGAATATCGTTTCTTATGTCTTTGTCTATGAGTGTATCAAATTGGATTAAAATCGGAACACTCCTTCTATAACCCTATTTTTTCGATTATCGATTTCCGATATTTATCGGAGGTACCTCGACACAAAACCTAGCTAAGAACACTGGCAGACGCTTATAGTACAACTGTGTGAATTTAAAAAAAATGGTTTAGCCGTTTTGGAGTATATAGGTAACGGATACACACACAGACACACAGACAGACACACACAGACAAATTTTCATTTATAAATAAGTTTTAGATTAGGTAGGATATTAAAAGACATCGGTTGGTACAATAATGTATTCCAAATTATATTTTTTTAATATATGGCCAAATGTTTGGTTACTTGGCATATGCGCCACTGTGAAAATATTTCAGCGCTAACGCCTAAGGCGTACAAAATACTAACTCTGTACAAACAGTCTTATTTATTGTAATTTATCATAGTTCACTTTTCAAATATAAACGTCTCAATAGGCCCCTACCGTAAAAAAATGACTGCAAAATATTTATATCGATAGGACGTCTAAAATGACAGCAACACATATATTGATGTACCTTCTATTAAGTATTTTATATTAAGATATAATTTTCAAAACCCAAACCTCTGAGCGAGACAGAGAGGAAATATATTGTATTGTTGGTATCCGTCTCTCTCGAAGACAACAGAGTTCTGTGCCTCAGATCAATCCGAGTTGATAAGTCAAAGCGTCTGCTGTTATTGTACAGACCTATCCTAGATTAGCAGGCTCTATTGCAGTTGCCACAAGTGTAGGTGGCGACTGGTTCTAGAGCACTGATGCAGCCCTCTGCCGTCTACGCTCTCTCCTCTCTTACATCTACTGGTCTCTCCTCTCCTCACTTTCTCTTGGAGCATGCCTTCACAGCACGACTCCATCTGCTGCCATCTTAAGCCACCAAATCCCAGCCTGCTGGTTTGATGTTACCTGCCCTCATGTCTCGCTTGCAGGCATCCTTGTAGCGTAGGGCATGTCTTTCTGCAGGTCTTGAGCAGGTGGCGAACTCAACTTATCCTTGGGGATTCTCCCATCGTCCATTCACCTGGCGTGGCCAAATCACTCCGGCCAAACATCGCTCGGTGAGCTGAGCGAACATACTTAGAATGTATGCCCGATGAAAGAAAGCTCCGGTCAGGTGATTCCAAGGAGTCTGCTATGGTTGCGCAGGTGAAAAATGTCGTAGAGCAACGTATTGAGCACGCAGCCCCAGTACACCATTATTTTGGCGTCGCTGGTCATCTTCTTGTTTTCTCAGACCCACTTTGTCAAGCAAGTTATAGCTGTTTCCGTCTTGCCGATAGGTATGTGGAGTTTGACATCCAGGGAGCGGTTGCTAGAAATGGTGGAGCCGAGGTCTGTGAAGTTCTTGATGAATCGAGTGTGTATTCTCTAATGGTGATGGTTGGCGTACTGCTTATATACTTGCACAGGAGTTCAGACTCGCGTATGAGTATCTTTTGAGAGCATCTCGCGTATGAATACCTCCAGCACTTTGGTCTTTGATCGGACAGGAGCAAGGCTGAAGAAGCTGCCGTCGTTTAGTGGTAGAGGAAAACTCTATCCTTTGACTGGCTGATGCGCAGGACAACAGCGGGGAGAAGTTGCCGAAAAATGTCAGAGCTAGTACGCACCCCTGATTCACCCAACTCTTAATAGGGAAAGTGCCCAAGGAGGAGGTGTTATACTGTATAGTGCACTGAATTATTTTTATGAAAAGACGTTATCATACTCAGGGGCATCCGATCATGTGCAGCAGAAAGAAAGATACTTTTCTGCTGAAAGTCCTTGGTTATGTTGATGAATGCAACATACATCAGTCGCCTCTGTTCATGGCATTTCTCTTGGAGCTGTCGTAGGGAAAATATCATGTCGATGGTTGATCTTTCCGCTCTTAATTCTTACTGTGCTTCGGGCTATACGCGCCCTACAAGCAGCTGCAGCCAGTTGAGGACAACACGGCCGAAGGCCTTCCCAGCAACACAGAGGATGTATATTCCACGGTTATCGTTCTCAGTCGCCTTTGTTATTGTAAGCAATTATGATGTTTGCGTCGTGCATATCTTGATGCACTGTTCCTTCTTCCCAGGACTGCTGGAGAAGCTGGTGTAGGTAACGAAAGAGATCCGTCTTCTTTCGCAACTTGATTATTTCAGGTGTGATGCCATCTTTTCCTTGAATCTGAAGAGAGATAACTTCATGACAAATGGAATTAGCATAGCACATGGAGTGTCAATGATATAACTCAGTGGGCAAAATTCCTAGCACCTGAAATAGGCAGGAGAGTATCAATGGCCAAACCGTTGTAAACATGGCAATAAAGATGAGGACAAAAGTCCGATCAGTGTCAATAATGGAAATACTACCTCAAGTATAGACAAATATTTTTGAATAAAAGCGTGTTCACAGCCTAGACAAGGACTGATTATAAAAAATGCTATGTTTTCACATATGTTTTCATATTGGTAAGTGAAATTGGTCGGGAGATTTTCATCACTCATTGGTTTTTCTTAATAATAAAAGGAATTTAATTAAGGCAAGAAGAGAATATTCATATTCCAGAAATATAACTTATTTACGAGATATATTTCGGAATCTGATTCGAGACAGCACGCATATCAATATTTTTTTAATTGTTGATGCATTCGTTTTTAGATAAAAAGAAGAAAACATGGAAACGATATCATGAGAAAATTCGTGAAATAATTGATATAAAAAAAGGAAATTAGAATCCGCGACGTAAACATCGCCAAGTTAAAACTGGAAGAAAGAAACAATTAGCTTAGCTTGACTTATATCCACCAGCGTTTAAAAATACATTACTAAAATGCTGTTTACCAAACAAGAACAAATAGAAATCAAAGCAGATAAATGTAATCTTCAGTGATTAATGAATTCTGCTAAAATTATCGTAAGCAGACAATATTTTAAAGAGAGGATTATTTCGTTATTTAAATTTGATAATTATTCGCATTGAAAATCGTTTGTAGTAATCTCAGGCTCATATAAGAAAAAGTGGTGAAAAGGTTTTGTCCAGACGAACTTCCCAAAATATAACTAAGAACAAAATATATTATATTTTATTTTTTATTTTTTTAATTGTTTTACTCCAAGCAAGGCGGTAACGCCAACGACGCACAGGAGGAGAGGAAAGAGAAAGACGAAGCAATTACAGGGTGTGTCAGAGAAGGAAGCAAGACAAGGATGGGAATGCAGGTGTGATGACAGTTACAAAGGTAGAGGGAAAGGAAAAGATATACAGGTCGATGTAAAAAGAACTAGAGTCAAGTGGTTAAGATATTGGGTACAAACATTGCATTTAAATTCCTCGAGGTTATAGCCGTCAGGAAAGCAAGAATATGGAAGAGAGTTCAACAGGTAGGAAATGCGATAAAAGAAGCTGAAGGAGTAGAATTGTCGGCTGCATTTGGTTGATCTAACTCTTAATGGGTGGGACCCACTTGCCAGTCTGGTTACACGCGTAAACTCATGTGGCAGGGGCAGCAGTGATTTAAATTTGTCGGAGCAGAAACCATGAAAATATTTAAAGAACAGATGGAAGTCACATCTCGTCGGTGAGAAAGTGGCTGGAGTCGAGCCGCCAAGTTGGTACCCATCACATTACTGATTCTCCTTTGGAGCCTCTCGAGAACACTGAGATGAACAGCGAGGGCACCTGACCGTATATGACAACAGTATTCCATGTACGGATGGATGGTTGACTTGTACATGTGCAAGATGGATTCAGGCGGAAAAAATCAATTCTTTTTCGAAGCAAGAACCATTCAGTAACACTTCATAAGATAAATATGCGCCAAGAAACTTAATCCTTTGTGTGACGCGTCTCTGTAAAATGTGAGCGATCACTGTTCTGCTAAATTACGCATTCTTCGTATCTGCAAGTAATATTTGTCGCCCTACTAAGCCTTTCAGCATGCAGGCACCTTGACAGCTGTTTCCATCTGTCTGCACAGCATTTTTGCATTCTCCAAGCCACCATTCTAATTGAATGCTAGAATTTTCAAACATCTATTTCTCATTTCATGTTCCATCTTCGTTTTCATTTTTAGCAAAAGCTTCCTCATTGCTAACATATTTCGTACGAATTATTTTCCTCATAGGATATGCGTTGTGCTGCAATAGATATCGACTCGGAACGACAAATCGGGGAGCCGAGGTCGAATTCCAGTTAAATTCCTTTCATTCACTTAAGCACAAATACCCTTGGAAAATGTATTAATTCCATTTAGATTTGGGTTACATAATAGAACGGATAGAAACAAAAAAGAGAATACTAAATTGCTATGTGATGTTAGTTCTCAATATGTCAGTGAATGCTGGGCAATATCCTCAAAGATGAAGGAAAAACTGGAAGCAGCTGAAATGTGGTTCTACAGAAAGATGCTGCGGATATCGTGGACCGAGCATGTGAGCAATGATGAGGTTTTGAAAAGGATGGAAACAAGAAGGAAATTAATATTAAGCATCAGGAAGAGACAACTAAAGTTACTGGGACATGCAATAAGGAAGGAGGGCTTGGAGAACATGATACCAAAAGGCCAGATAGAGAGGAAGAGAGACAGAATAAAGCAGCGGATAACATATTTGAAGGGCCTGAGCAGGTGGATGACAGAACGGGGGTTGCGTGGTGTTACAGAGGAATAGGGATACGTGGAAGGCCATGATCGCCTACGTCCTGAAAGGACAATCCACATAAAAGTAAGAAGAGTTCTATAGTTGTGGCTGGCAACCACTCTACCGCAGAAACCAATGGCAACCTACTGCGGGATAATTTTCTACTCAGTCAGTCATGTTTCTTTCGAGAAACGATTGCCCAAAGCGTGTATCCTGTATGATACTTAACTGACTGATTTTCATCATCTTCTGCAGCGCCCGATCTCTTACTACCTTAATTTCGAAGAAATTCTCCATCAGAAACTGCCATGCGTTAATATTGCAAAACGACTATGCACTTATTTCTTTGTTCCAAACGAAATTTTCCTATTTAACACTATGTTAAGTTTGTGAAAAGCAACTTTCGATGTTCCAATGTGCGTTCGGATTTCCGACGTCTTAATATCGCTGACAATCGGAATACGATATAAAACGCTTATAAAAACAATACACTCCTTAGCGTCATCCACAGTTTGCATTTCGGATATACTATGTTTTAGAATATTTTATCGCGTACTCTCATCAGAAACTTAAAAATATAAAGATATTTAACGCCACGTTACTTCTGTGTAAGAATAGAGGTTACCAAATAAAATTAGCATAGAAAACACACTTGTATTTTATTATATATATATCAACAAATTTGAATAAGGGTTTGAAAATGGCATTCTTTAAAAGGGACCTTTTTCATTCAACACTTCTTCAGAACGATTCGTTTGATTTGTTGGTTGTTTTGTTTTTATGGCATATCAACCTCGGCGGGTCATTTATTGCCAAATATATTTTATTTATTTATTGCTGATAATGCCTTTTCCTTTCAAAGATTTATTGTGTTTTTTTATATAGGTTTTGTGTCTAGTAATACATTTTTCTTTTCGAGTATCAAGATTCATTGGGATTTGTCTTTAAGGGCTGGGTCCCCTTGTCCTACCCTTGTTATTTAACCTATAACTAGAGGGAAGAAACGGATTAATACTTTTTCCAAGGGTACCAGTGCATAAGTGAATGCAGGGTATTCAACTGGAATTCGAACTCGGCTCACCTATTTCTCTTTCCGAGGCGATATCCACTGCACCACAACGCACATCCGTCACTAAACGCTTATAGGGCCTGGTATTCCTAAGCTGTCACCCATCTAAGTACTGACCAGGCTCGACGTTGCTTAACTTCGGTGATCGAGCAAGAACCGGTGTATTCAACGTGAGATGGCCGTAAGCCAGATTCGTTTGAAATACAATAATTAAAACTGCGAAATTTATACATATGTATGCAGTTTATATATGATATAATATTTTAATATATATACTAGATAACCAAAACTGTTCTGTCCGTTTATTGACACGTCATTGAATGATGTTAAAATATATACGAAATGCGTGTAGCAATTATTTTCAAATTCGGACAGCCGGAAATAAAAAAATCAGATATAATAAAAACTACGCACACCGTGCCCGGCCATCAGTTATAAGCCGGACAGCTATGAGAAGGATGGAAATGTCTAAAGACCTCGTTTGGGGCTGTTTGTTTACGACTTCAAAGTGGGTTTATCAGCAGTTGCATCAAGTCGCCGCATATGTCAAGTGTTTGGGGATAGTGCTGTGGATGTACGTACTGCAAGGCGTTGCTTTCGAAAATTCAAATCGGGAGATTTGGCTCCTCATGATGATCCACGCAGTGGACGACCACAAGTCTTGAATGACGGAGTCCTGAAGGCGGCCATTGAAGAAGACAGTAGTCTAACGTGTGGTGAACTTGCAAGACAGTTCAACGTTTCCGATGAAACAGTGAGACTTCAGCTGCTCCGCCTAGGTAAGACGTACAAACTGAGCAAGTGGATTCCGCAAACGCTGTTGGAGGTCCACAAGGAACAACGAGTGGCAGTCTGCGTATCGCTGCATTCTCGCCATCGTACCGCATCGTTATTCAATTGAGTCCTTACCAGTGATGAAAAGTGGCTTCTGTACGAAACTCCCAAGCGTTCCAGACATTGGTTGTCTCCTCAGGATGCTGTTTCTGACACCACAAAATCGCCTATGCATCCACGCAAGATTATGCTTTGTATATGGTGGACAGGTCGTCAAGTGATTCATTATGAACTGCTATCAACGGGCCAAACGGTCAGTAGAGACTTATACTCGCAGCAATTGAAACGTGTGCAACAGGAACTGCGCCAGAAGCAGCCAGCACTTGTGTGTTCTTCCTCCATGACAACGCCAGACTGCATGTCGCGCGAGTGGTCAGGTATACCATACAGCATCTTGGGTGGGAGAATTTGTGCCATCCACCTTATTCACCTGACCTTACGACATCCGATTATCACCTCATCCATTCCCTGGATAATCATCTTTGTGAGAAATCCTTCACCAATGAAGCAAAGCAGACATGCGAAAAGCCCTCACGGACTTATTTGCGCCAACTCCACCCCAAGATCTACCGCAAAGGCATTGAACAGCTGGAGACACTTTGGCAGAAGCTGCTGGATATATATATATATATATATATGTTTGCATATTATTTATATATTATATAATATTTTATATATTAATCATTTCGCCTATATATATATATATATATATATATATATATATATATATCGCCTTTTATATATATATATATATATTTGCATATTATTTATATATTATATAATATTTTATATATTATTATTTCGCCTGATATTTTTTATGATCTGAACTCTAAATAGCGGATTTTGAGCTCTGTCGACTTTTGCACTAAAGTATCAGTTTATTTAATATTTTAATATTTTAGTTTATATAAAACCTTAGTTTTATTCTATTTTGTATATATATTTTTCTTCATCGTTATCACCATGATTGTGATGGCTCGCAGATTAATTGCTCAGCTGCACACGTGACCTGCTCGTCTCATCTGTCTCAGTTAGCTTAGTCTCTACGAAAGATCATTCAGTCCCCTCGATGATATTGCCAGCCTACTCCATCATTTGCCTAAGGCCGACCCTTTTGGGAGAATAATGGTAATATTATTGGTTTTTGTAACGTTGTCATACCATTTCAAAATTCTTGACTATGATTCAATGTTCTTCCAATAGAGTTAAATTCTTGTCTGTCGGAATCATGTGTAATACCTTCTATATAGAAGTTGTTCAACCTCTCATTTCTAATTCTTAGATTCCTCACTTGAATTCTGCAGTTAATGCCCATTATTCGAAGTCGTACAGACGGACTGAGAGCCCAAAATAATGTAACATTGTTATTTGTTTTCATACAGATATTCTTGTTTTAACAAATAGTTCTTACATATGGGTCCATTGCTATTTATTTTTACTCTTCACATTTTATTTAATCTTGAGACCTCCTCGCAGAATTTACAAAAATATTCAAGCTATAAAATGCCCAAGAGTCACTCAAATTAGGTGTTTTTTGTTGCACTATCATAAGAGAATGTAATAAGTTTAATTCATTCCGTTATGTAGAAAATATAACAGTTGACCTTAGACTTGTAGTGATGTACTATGTAGAAATCTAGAATACATATTTCTTGGAGTCAGTTTCAAAGGTATAATACCTTGGTTCGTTTATCTAAGCAGTAAGTTCCACTCTGAAAGCATATTCCCAAGAACTACTGGCGTTATATGCAATCAGTTTAGGAAGCTAGTAAATAGCATAAGCAGTCTCATAAATGATGGTTATAAGCATTGATTTACTTTTGGTACAAGAACAGAAGAATGTTCCAGGAACTCATTTGTGCCTAAAAGAATTGAGTTCCACAAGCGTATGAACCATTTTCAGTAACACGAGTTTAATTATGAGAATTTAGTCAAAAATGATTCAGAGTTTGCCAAGGAAGAAAGACTGATTTATTTTTCTAAGGTCAAGTTGGTGTACTGATTCAGTCGACCTGGTGAGAAATATATAAATAAAATGTTTATCATATTTTGAAGAATTGCATAAAAAATGTATTCATTTATTTTTAATAGAGTTTAGGTTAATAAAGAGGAAATAAAAAAGACACCCTGTGTAGGCAATTATCGGAACGATTCGAATAAAAACAAGACACGCGCCAACAGATTATTAAAAGTTTTAATAAGTGATGAAAACATCTCTCTCTCTCTCTCTCTCTCTCTCTCTTTCTATTTCTCTCTCACAGAGTTCGATTGATTAATTGGTGCCATTTTTATATTTTTAATATCTCGTATGTCAGTCAGTCAGTTAAGTGCCATACGTGATACACGCTTTAGGCGATCATATCTCGAAAGAGACATGACTGACTGGACAGAAGGTTATCCCGCAGTAGGTTGCCATTACATTCTGCGGTAGACTGGTTGCTATCCAAGGCTATAGAACCCAATCTGTCCTATTATTTCAATGGTATCTAGAGGGGGAAGAGAAGTATTATATTATTAAGTAGTAATTAATGGGGCATCAGTTTATTACTTTATAACAATATAAAACTGATCCTCCACTTTATGGCTAGTAGAAGTCTTAATCATATTTTCAAGTATTATATTCAGTCAGACAGTTAAATGCCATACGTGATACACGCTTTGGGCGATCATGTCTCGGAAGAGACGTGACTGATTGGGCAAAAGATTATCCCGCAGTAGGTTGCCATTGCTTTCTGCGTGGTTGCCATCCAAGGCTATAGAACCCAATCTGTCCTGTTATTTGACCCATAACTGGAAGGAAGAGATGGATTATTACCTTTCCCAAGGGTATTTGCGCGTAAGTGAATGCTAGGAATTAAACTGGAATTCGAACTCGGTTCCGAGTCGATATCCGCCGCACCACAACGCACATCCTCGTATGTGCGTTGTTTTTTTCCGACGGCACAATGTACGGGTCAGGTGGGTACAATCTGTGAGAAAACGTGCACCATGACTCTACGAGAAATATGGTAACTGCATGTATTTTACGGCTTAGCATTCGCGTTAGAACCTCTAATACGAATATTTCTGAGTGTTCTGTGTCAACCTGAAGAGAGCACAGGGATTTTGGAAAGAGTTGGAAGATATATTCGGTCAACATCATGGTGTTTGCAGGTATCACTAATGACAACTCTATTATATCTTATTGCAGACTCAACACAGGGTACTACATCAAGTGCATTGAGAAGATACCCCTGGCCTGGCTCAAAGTGGTGGCAGCTGCAAGACCCCTCTGTCAGGTAACAGGACTCTGCATCTTACCACACAAGCAAGAGAACCCATTCGTGACTAGCATTCAATTACTCTGACCACATCACTCCTTACATATGACAATCTAACTGGAAGTCCTACTGGTCAGTAACCGTCTGCCTCAAGCTGAGCCACCAACAGCCATTAAGTTGCTAACCTGCCACAGTTTGCCTGCTTCAATGTTTCCTTAGAGCTATGAAAAAAAAAACGACAAACTGCACACCCTGCACTAGGCAAAGATACATAGAAAAAGAAGACCTCAAATTTTGCGATTAGAAAGCTGGAAAATCAAGACAATGTACTCTGGCCTCAGAGAACATAATTACACATTCTACTGGTAGGGCAAAGAAACTGAGACTCCATGACTGCATGATGTTAGATTCACATTGAAAAATTATCTACTTACCAATGTAGAATCGCCATCCAGTGGTGCAACCCGAATCCTGTCTCTCCACCTGACAGCTTCTCATGTTAAGTGAACATCCTGAGCGTTTACACTCAGTTTACAGTCAGTCACGTTTACAGTCAGTCACGTTTACACTACTAAACTCTGCTCTTTAGCTGAGATTAAGGACCAGTTCTACAAGGAGCTTGACACCATTATCAGAGACATCCCTGTATATCACTTGGCGACTTAAAAATCCCGAGTGGGATCTGTCCTAACTGCGTCAGCCTATGTGGCGTCGGCAATCTGAATGAGAACGGACAGAATCTCCTCGAATTATGCTCCTACCACGATCCTTTTGTAACTAACACGTTCTTCACCACTAAGCCGTATCGTCGATTGTACTGGCTGCATCCAAAACCCTGCTACTGGCGCCACCTGAAACTCGCCATGACACTGAGACTCTCACTAAACCACATTCTCACAACTCGTAATTACCACACAAGCAGGACGACAACACCAGACTTGTATTAGGCTGTATTTAACAAGAACATTTGTTGTATATATCTTAAGCTGGGGTTTCCAGGGATTCTGTCAATGTGTTGTTTTGTTCCATTTTTCATCATTTCAAGTGCACCTACTATCACTGGTACGATTCTTGTTTTCAATTTCCACATTTTGTCTATTTCAATTTCCAGGTCCTTATAATTTGACAGTTTTTCGAATTCCTTGATTGCTATATTACATTAGTTTTTCTTTATGATTTTTAACAATAATGTGCGGCCTATTTACTTAAATTTTTCTGTCTGTATAGATGGTGTAAGCCCATAGAATGGTTACATCGTCTATTTCTGTTACCGTTGCTGGGTGATGTTCATACCAGTGGTTGTTTACATATTTTCCATAGTGTTTGCACATTGTCCTGTATAAATATTGCTCCACTCTATCGAGACGATTTTTATATTCATTTGGGGAAAGTACAGAACACCCTGAGATTAAATGGTCTGTTGTTTCTTGGTATTTTATCACAGAACCTGCATTTTGGAACCACATTATTATGTATAATATTTGCCTGAAAGTTCCTAGTGAAAAGATTTTGATTCTGTGAACTATGTCTCTTCTGGATGTGAGCGACAATGACTCTCCACAACTTTCTAACTTGTTTCAGATGAAATCAGTGTTTTGTCATTTTCCTATAACACCTTTCACGGTGCTGTGATCCATTTACGCAATATTTTTAGGTAGCTTACTCGCTTTTTAACTTTGCCCTCTAGCTTTCTATATATCCCATGAACAGCAATTTCTTTAAAGTTATCTTTCTTTGTTGTATTATGGAAAAGATAAATGTGTCTTTCTGATCCTAAGTATAAGTCCCCATGTAATATAACAATCTGGCCCCACCCGAGGAAGGCTGATGCAAGCGAGGGTGTTTCCGGTCGTTGAAAGGAACGGATGTCGTTTGACCTTATTTCCGGCAGCAGCGGAAATAACTACAGAGGCAAACAGAACAGGTGTCTCTGAGAATTACGTGGGCGTACGTGGGCAAAACCGGACGAAAAAGTCCCGGTTCTGGAAGATTATAAAAAGACCTCGGCACACAGATTCGCCAGTAGAGGAGCAACAGAGATCGGCCGGTGAAGAGAGACACAACAGATAAGACTACACTCCCGTCAACCCATTAGAAGCGCGCTCTCTCAATTCTCTGTTCCCTATTCTACACGGTCCATCGTCATTAATAAAAATATAACTTTATATTTTTATATATATGCGTGTTTGTTGTTTGTCGATATATAACACCCATTTTTGTTTCAATATTTTTTACAACTTCCTCTTACTTATATTTTTTCGCCCATAATATTCACATTATCTTTCTGTAGAACCATAACCCGGATGCTTGTCTTTTTCTGGTTCTAATTAAAAGTGTTCTTTTTGTGTTTTATATGCATTAAAACTTTCTTTGTTGCTAACATCCTACGTACATTGAATTCACATCATCCTTCTCTAGAACAACATCTAATATGTTTGACTCTTTTTTCAGATTGCAACTAAGTGTTCATTTAAAGTTTTCATATCTCTTAAAACTTCCTCCTTGCAACATGTGTGATAATTGAGTCTTTGGGATTATAAATGTAAGTGTTCATTCTAACTTCCATACTTCTTAAAACTTCCTAGTTGTTCATATGCTCTGTCCATAGTATCCTCAGCATCCTTCTGTAGAACCACATTTTTGGTATTTGTCTATCATGCTCTGACTATGGTATTCCCAGCATCCTCCTGTAGAAACACATCTCCCATGCTTTGTCACTTTCTGATTCTATATATAACTTGGGTGTATTATTTTTTTGCATCTACCTATTTATTATGTTTCTTATTTTTTAGATAAGCAACTTTTGCTACTGTTTCTAATTTCGTTGTGACATTTTCCATATTTTGTCAAAATACATCCCAGTGTAGGAGAAGTTATAAATATTTATCTACGCTAAGACTCTTACATACGAAGCAATGCAATAAATTTTGACAATGAAAGAGAGACGTAACCCATAACAAGACAGTCAAATGTGAAACACGCTTGGGCGATCGTGTCTCAAAGAGACATAACTGACTGGGTAGAACGTTATCCCGCAGTAGGTTGCCATTGCTTTCCGCGGTAGATTGTTTGCCAGCCAAGGCTACAGAAACCAATCTGTCCTATTATTTAACCCATAACTGGAGGAAAGAAACGGATTAATATCTTTCCAAGGGGTAATTGCGCGTAAGAAATTCAGCTGAAATTCGATATCGGCTCCCCATTTTCTTGTTCAAAGCCGATATCCACTGCACCACAACGCACATCCTTAACAAGTATAACGTTAAATTTCTCATATATTAAATTCTTGTTTATTTGACTTCGCACAATCTGAATTAATATCGCCATGTTTCTCCTTTTGATGTTTACTTCTAGAGCTTTTTAATTTTCTTCTTAGAATATAAGAAACTATATTTACATTTTCTCTATAAGGTGAATACTTATATATATATCCTCGGTTACCCACATATGCAAATTGTAAGCGCAAATAATCCCTCTTCAGGTTTACTATCATGGGCAGCAGCTGGCATCCAATAAAACTGTTTCTGTAATCTAGGAGGCTATCTTCCTGGTCAGCTTAGTGATGAGCCTTACTTCCATGAAACTCTGGTAGATCGCTGAGTAGAAAGTCGATATTTGTATAATTTTGAGTGTGTTCTGTATGTTATATACGGTATACATTTCTTCTAATAAACAAAGATGATGACGACGACGAGAATAATATCTTTAATCACTTCAACCGGAGAACAAATGTTATATACCCTCTGCTGGTATATACGTCTTTGTTCAAAAATAATTCTGCGACCCATGATAACAAGGCTTTTCTTTCAGACGTGTCGCGATATAAACCGCTATCTTTTCGACGATAATCTGAATGTTGATTATATTTTCAAGTAAGATAAACCGACAGAATATACTGGACCCAAGGTGAATCAAAATGACTTGCTTTTTCATAACTGAACAAATCGACAGACATCAACATGCGTGTATATAATTAAAAATATCCAATTACATTTTATTACATTTTCTTCTGTTCTTTTTAGCAAACCGGTGCATTGGCCGTATTGCTGTGTAGGCGGGTCGAATCTGGTGGGATTACACATGAATCGAGGCAGCAGCTAGCCATTGGCTGGTTGGTGTTTGCAACTCAACTCTAAACTCAAAACTAAAAACTGTCATTCTGTGACCGCTGACGTCAATTAAGTAGTTAATTCATTGACACCCGGTAGTTTCGCCAAACCCGGTCTCCCTTCGAGCGTTGACCTCCCTTGACCTCTGTCAAAACAATAACTCAGCTTGCACATGTTGCACTCTGCATTCAACGACATATCCTTGTGCAGAATGCAAAATAAGCTTTCTGGCAAAATTCTGCACCTATTAAGATATTAAACCACAGTTAAATAAATGGATTATTGAAGATCAATATCTATTAGAATAAATTTCTATTATTGGAATGTAAATCAATTCAGCCCAAGTGGTATTAGAAGGTCTGAATCACATGCTGTGATATTTCTTTTTAAATTTTAGTGTCGTCTTAGCTTGAATGAGGTATCCGGAAGAAGATATTGTTGCTTTATTTCCACGCTAGTCTCCTAGGCGGGAATTGGAAACTCTCTTCCTAGTTTCTCTTTCCGTGTTGATATATATATATATATATATATATATATATATCACATTCATAATGACGTTATTATCGCCTATTCTTCTGTCTGAGTCGATAACAGATGCGAATATCCGCCAGTTGTTATACATTTAATAATATTAATAATCCCTGTAATAAAGGGAGTAATATTGTTAGAAGTAATAGTCCTAATAGAAAGAATAATACCAATGCTATACCAGTCAGTCAAGTGCCAAACGTGATACACGCTAGGGGCGATCATTTCTCGAAAGAAACATGACTGACTGGCAAGAACGTTATCACGCAGTAGGTTGCCATTGCTAGACTGGTTGCCGACCAAGGCTATAGAACCCAATCTGTCCTGTTATTTAACCCATAAATGGAGGAAGGAGACAGATTAATACCTTTCCTAAGGATATTTGCTCGTAAGTGAACGAAATGAATTTAACTGGAATTCGAACACGGCTACCCAATTTCTCGTCGATATCCACTGCACCACAACGCACATCCTATATACAGAAAACAAACCTATTCCTGGGGATTGAAGCAATATTCAAACCAGGCCTCCAAACCAGGTTTAATAATAGTAACCATGAATAGAATATTTTAGTTTCTTTCTGTGTTTCGGCTAATCACGACGTTGAATTTTTTATTTTATTTTTTTGTAATCGTCTCACCCCAAGCAAGGCAGAACTGCCACTGGTGCGCAAGGAGTTACATAATAGGAGAGTGAAAAGAGAAGAGGACAGGTCACAGTAGGTGTCAGAGAATGGGTAAGAGAATAGAATGACGGGTACATTGGCCTAAAGAGCTCCGTGAGTGCAAAATTTCTAAAGTGAGAAGGATGTGGGACCCAAGGAGATAAACGTTGACGTTGCATATAAACTCTTGGAGATTGCAGCTATCAGTGAAGCAAGAATATGTACGAGAGTTCCACAGGTGAGAAAAGAAACTGAGAGAGTAGAATTTGTGGTTACATATGATTTTTTTCACCGTAAAAGGGTGGGACCCAGTTGCCAGTCTAGTATCTTGAGGAAATTTGCGTAGGGGTGGCACCAAGGAGCTAAACTCGTCAGAACAGAATCCGTGGAAGTATTTGTAGAAGAGACAAAGGGACATTACATCTCGTCGGTGAACGAGAGACTGGAGTCTGGTCGCCAGGTCAGGCTCGGCTATATTGCAGATTCTTCTTTGGATCTTGTCAAGAACCTCAACGGGAACAGCAGGGGTGCCTGACCAGATATGACAGCAGTATTCAATGCACAGATGGATGGTAGATTTGTAAAAGTACATGATCGATTCAGAAAAGAAAAACTTCCTGGACCGACACAGAGACCCGACCTTCTTATCAGTGAAAAAATGTATTTTGACAATTCAAAAAATCTGTATAATTTAGGGAATATGAAATGGAACTTGTAACAGTCGCTATCTGAGAACCCAGAACCGTCATGTAAACAGAAAAAATTAACATCGGAAATTTGTGTATTAGAAACCTCAAGACACCACGGAACTATTGAAAGCATTTCGAACTGAATTCTATGGAAACTTTCTGTTGAGCACGCCCACAGTTGAAGTCATTACTTATAGCTGGTGTGAATAGTGATAAAGATAATCATTATGACAAAACTTATATGGGGATACCATTATCTGATAAGCATTTGGAGAACTATCGCCTTGGTATAACCATTGTGCACAAGAGCAGTTATAAAGGAATCCTGATAGACCTGGCGATACCTTAGGATAAGAACCTCGTAGGGTGGATGAGGCAAAAATACAGAGGTAGCAATATCTGACAGGACAAAATAGAGAAGTATACCAAGCAACATGTGCGTTATGGTACAGTGGATATCAGCTCGGAACGAGAAACCGGGGAGCTGAGTTCGAATTCCAGTGGAATCCATTATATTCACTTACGCGCAAATCCCCCTGGCAAAGGTATTAATCCGTCTATTCCTTCCAGTTATGGGTGAAATAACAGGACAGATTGGTTTCTATAGCCTTGGTCGGCAACCGTTCTACCGCAGAAAGCAATGGCAACCTACTGCGGGATAATCTTCTGCCCGGTCAGTCATGTCTCTTCGAGACATGATCGCCCAAGCATGTATCACGTATGGCACTTAACTGACTGACCAAGTAACAACTAAATTTGTTTCTTTTATAGTTAACTCACTCAGGAGTATTGACAAGTATATTTGCTGAGTAGAACGCCGTGGGATACCTGATATCTTTTGGAGTGTGCAAGGTGACTGATCAGCTTAGAATAAAATAGAAACAGATCTGAGAAAAGTGTTGAGCCTCTAAAATGAGAGAGTACATTTTTTCTAAGTTCTAGATTTTGTACAGATTTAATATTTTATTGACAAGATATAGAGTTTTAAATACTATACTTTTTAAAATTTTGATTCTGAGATCAAACTGGATCTAATTGTAGCTGCACGGAATATGGTATCAGCAGCCAGTTCACAAGCGCTTTTATTTATATTTATACGCATTTTGACGTATTTTGGAAAAGGCAAAATTCGACTCTTCCCTGTCTCTTGAATTGTTAGCATTTATTTTGATAAATAGTCTCGTCCCTAAAATGCTAGGATAGTAAGTGCATAAGTATGTGAGTAAAACCTTACGCTCAAAATTGCCCAGGTAACACCAATTTGTAATCTTAACAATTTTAAGAGTAGAATCTAAGGAAAAGTATTTCTGGGCATTGTTGTCTTTTTATATAATTCTTAATTCACAATATCTTTCTCCCGATTTTCTGAGGTCTTTTACTTGGCGACAGTCATTCAATCAGATTCTTTATAATTTCCTACGTTTACTGTAATAAGTCATATAGTTTTTTTAGTTTTGTTACGTGCATCAACATTCGATTTGGTCGTCTGATTTTAGTTTTCAGACGTTTTCCGTTTCGAACGCGAGGTTTAATCTTTTTTCCTTTACGAATCTAAGATAAGACATTCAACTATCAACTTTACGCTCTCTCCTTCTTTGGGAAACTAGTAATTTAATTTATATAATATGATTTGCTTTTCGTACAAATGGATAAGACGAATCGATCATTCAAATCACAATGATCGTTCAGACAGTTTTTGGAGTTGTCCTTTATGTATCCGTCTTATGTTGCCTTTTCAGACATAACCTCAAGCTGACAGCACTCGGCTTAACCTTGTGACAAAGTCTAACACACAAAATGATACACACATTTTACCTTTTATTTCGATCCATCTCTGTCATCGCTTCATTTCTAACTTTCTCTTTGATGATTTAGGCAATAAAAGACACGAATTCAATTACGCACTTCAGATGACGACACTAGATATCCCTATTTACAGAATGATTTTTTAACTCCAACCCCCAATCGATGATAATATAGAAAACAGCAATACTTCTTCTTTATGTGCCCTGTCCCTTCAGGACGTAGGCGATCATGGAGTTATACTTGGCTCTGTCTCTTGTCGTTCCACAATTTCTTCCTATAGGTATCTCTTCCAAACCATTCTCTGCTACCCATTTACTCAGGCATATCAAGTAGTACTTCCGCTACTTCATCTGTCTCTCTTTACCTCTATTCGTCCTGTGAATATTAAATTCTCCAGGCCCTCTTTCCTCACTACACGTCCCAGAAACCTCACCTGATCATTCTTTATGTTATGTTTCCTCTTCGTTTCCATCCTCTATAACACCTAGTCGTTATTCACGTGCTAATGGTAACCTCAGCATCCCTCTGGAAAACCACATTTCTGCTACCCCAAGCCTCTCCTTCATCTATGAGAAAATCGTCCAACATTCATTGACATAAAGAATGACAGACATCACATAGCAATCCAGTACTCACTTCTTAGTTTCCAGTGAGATTTTTCCTGTCTTTCAGTACTCTCGTTAGGTTTTGAAATGTGTCTTTGGTCATGCCAATGTGTTGTCAGATCTCGGTATCGCACTTTCCATTCTCTGAAACGAACAATAGTCTATAGATTTTTACTGTTTGATTTGATTTGCTCTTGTTTTCTTCTACTATTAAAAATATTTCGTTCTTCTTTCTTTCAAGAGATTTCTTAATTTTTTAAGTGGTTTATCGCGTTTGTTTTCTATTCGTAATATCTCTCGCTTTTCCTCACTTTTTGTTACTTAATTGTATTTCCAGTGACTTAATATATTTTTGCTCAATAAACGTTCGGTTTTTCTCAAGTCTTTTTACTTTGAAGCTTTCACATATCTTTCACTTTTTCTTTACTTGTTAATTTTTTCTCTGGTTATAATGATTTTCTTTTTATATTTTATTTACAGTTTTTGTTTAAGCTTTGTTCATTCTTCACCCATTTCTTGGTTTTCTGATATTTTGTTATATGTATATTCTTAACTACAGTTATCTATATTTCTTTCTTTTTTATTTGCCATAATTAATGAGTCATCTTTTAATTAATTTTACTCCAACTCTCACAAGTTTATTTTGCTTGTCTTTCTTTTCTTACATATGAAGTATTTTTTCTTTGCCATTTTTAAAAAATTTTTTAAACAAATCCTATTTGTTTATTGCATATATTCTCGTTAAAATACTTTCTTCATTTTTTTTGTTTTTCTCAATGATTTTACTTATTCCTCTCAATTATTTCTGCGTTATTAACACTTTTACAAGAGTACGTTAAATATTATCCGAGTTTGAATGTTTAACTAATGTATTATCTTTGTAGTAATTTATTCATAATTTGCCCTAATTTATTCTACAGCTTATTCTTGAATTTTAACATTCTTGACATATTTTCACCTTTAATGCTTGGTTTTTATTCCTATTTTCGATACTTAACTGAATCTACAATAGTACAAGATTAAAGTAGAGAAGGAAGGTATAGGAAAATTTTATTCTTTCAGTCTCATTTGACCATTCTTGTTCACTAGAGAATCAGCAATCTGAAATATTATTTTAAAGCTAAGAATAAAGTGCAAAGCTATATAGAAATATGAATCTATTTTGACCACTATTTTACCCTACATTTTTTTTTCGTTATTATGAACTCATTTTTTTATTCGGATCATTATTTATTTTCTTTGTTTATTTTTTGCTGATGAATAAATGTTCGACATAATCTTATGTAATGCATACAGATGTAAAAGTATTGGTTGAAATTAGTTTATAAAGTTTTTTCATTTATAGATAAGAATAATTGTTTGTCTGATATAATTGCATAATTGTAAAATTACCTTGATTACGTTGGAGATATATTGTGATACAAAGAGTTTTCTATTGTCTGATATTTTGACGTTGCTTTTGTGAAGGGAAACACTGTTGTTTAAAGCTTGGCTGATCCCTATATAAAATTTATTACATTTTGTTCTCTCGAGTGAATATGCCATATTTTTGGTGTTAAATTAAATTTAAAATTATGTAAATCTAAATTAATTTAAACTAGCACTTAATATATCTTAACACTCCACAAAAACACAGACGCACAACACGCGCACAGATTGACAAGATACACTAGTCGGAGCGCGCGCGCAGACACATAAGCGCGCGCACACAATAAGTGCACATACTAGCAAGAACAATCTCTCTGACAGACACACGAAATCCTACACAACGTAGAAAGTGTATATACACGTATATGTATATATATATGCACGTGCGTGTCTATGTATATATATAATTAAAAAAAAAACAACAAATAAAAACAAACACATTCATCAGCCCGATATTTGACCTATCCTAAATTATTAAATGGGAAAGAGATTCTCTCACAAGTGCAAGAAGATGTGAACTTCTAAGGCACACACAAACAACACGATGACCGACTACGAGTCTCTGTCTGAAGAAGGTTGCGAGGCCAGAAACACGTTTAGCAGATTATAGAATATAAAAATAAAATATGCTTTATAAAAAATCTTGCGGTTTCTCATTTTGTTTAATATATATATATATATATATATATATATATATATATATATATATATATATATATATATATATATAAATTGTGGAGTTATTGTTGAAATCTCGGAAACAGTTAAATAAAATAATGTATTAACAAAATACAGATAGTTGTTAAAGCTGAGTCGTATCTCCACTCAGCTACAGCACAAATCAAATTACGACCTTTACTCTCTCAGTCTCTGGATCTGACTGCCCGGAAGACAGAACCTGGTAACCGGATGTCACGTCAAGAATAGTCCATTAGTCAATCGATTGAAAGTTGTGCCACCCTAACACCCTCCTCCCAAGCTTTTCCTTCATGAAAGTTGTTAGTACTTTTTCCTTTTAGGATCCATCATCAGTGGATCAGTGACCTTCCTTTTCCGCACCGACCGTCGTTGTTCAGGTTTTGATTGGGGAGGTTCAAGATCAAATGTCTCGAAAATGGCGGCGATCGGTTCTTCCTCCAACGGTGGAGTGTCGCTTGTGTCATCTGAGTGGCATCTTCTTAATTGAATTTGGTGACGTTCATGGGTATGTCTCTGTCCTTGCACGATATATGCCATATCACCGACTCTTTTACTAATCGTACCCACATCCCAGCATGAGGTGCTATGTTTGTAACTCTTAAAAAAACTCTCTCTCCCGGAATGAAACATTTCCTGGATGCGTAAGTGTCATTTGTGGTTTTGTCTGTTTTGATAAGAGTTTATCAAAAACAGATCTCACCTTTCGTGCAAACATGGTTTCCGCCGATGAAACCGCTGATGGAGTATTAACAATAGGTGTAATTCTATATACGTATAAAAACTGTTGGAGAGCCACATCCGTTGGAGTCCCTTGAGCCTTCTTCAGTACTCTTTTTAGGGTGTCCACGAAACATTCCGCTTGCACATTTGATCTGGGGTGGTATTATGGAGTGGTGATATGTTTGATTTGGAATGTCTCGCAAAAGCTTTTGAACTCTGCAGATGTAAATTGAGTTCCATTATCACTCACAATGCAGTCTACTACACCTGTGCGAACAGTTCGTGTAGATAATTTATCGTTGTCCCTGTTGTCGGTCTTTTGCACCTCAACACCTCAGGCCACTTTGTGTAACTATCGACTACGATTAAGTAATGGTTGTCATCGAGAGGACCAGCAAAGATTATATGGATTCTAGACCACGGCTGGTCTGTCTTCGGCCAGGGTTTGACCGTAACAGGTGGTGCTTTTGCAGCCAGAGCGCAATCTCTGCAATAATCGCTCATCTTCATTATGTCTTTGTCCATATTAGACCAGTAGACCTAGCTTCTTATCAATTTTTTCATTCGGTTTTATTCCGGATGTCCCGTATGGGAATTCCGTAGAACTGATTTTTAGAGACTTTTCTAAATTACCACTCTTTCGCCATATAGTCAGATCTCGTCAAAAAGCGAGAATACTTCAGGAATGTTGTCGTCGTTCATGGCGATCCTGACTTTGATGTCGCGGATAAAGTCATCCTTTTCCGCATCTCTTTTAATTTCTGGTAGAGATATTGGGAGCTCTCTAATTGTATTGTCTACCATCGTCTTTACATCGTAATCGGTACGGAGAGCAGCAATTATGGAATCCTCAAAAAGTTCCCTTTCCTTTGGTATCAGTCATGATAGGATATCCGCATGGCTAATTTTTTTCGATGACAAATACTCCAATTTCAATTTAAATTTAATAAGATCTTACCCCATCTTAGAAGTCTATTGGCAGTATACGCCGGTAAGCCGTTTTTGGACCCGAAAATCGTAACCAACAGCTTATGATCGGTCTGTAACGTAAAGGTCCTGCCATGTAAGTACCTGTGGAATTTCGTTACTGCTAATATGATACTTAATGCTTCCTTTTCGATCTGTGACTATTGTCGGTCGGCTGGTAGTAGCGTTGTAGATGCGTGGGCGATTGGTTTCTTAGTACCGTCAGGTATTACATTGAGTATACATGCTCCAACACCATATGAACTTGCATCACTTGCTACTATTATTTCCAGCTTTGGATCATAATGTGTAAGATAAAGGTCTGCTGTTAGGGTATCCTTGATTTACTCAGACGCCGCTTGATATTCAGGCGTCCAATTCCAGGCTTTCTCTTTCTTTAGTAAATCATTGAGTGGGGCGCGCATGTCATGCATATTCTTAATGAAAACCTGGTAATAATTCGCAAATCCAAGAAAACTTTGAAGCGTTTGTACATTATCGGAGGCAGGCATGTTCTTTATGGCTTCTGCCCTCTCCGGATCTGGACGCTTACCATCTTTCTCAATTATGTGACTCAGGTACTTTATCTCGTTCATGAAAAAGTCACCCTTCGGTTCTTTTACTTTAAATCCGAAGCTTTGAATTCTTTTAAAAACTTAGTGTATATATTCGTAATTCTCATCTGCGGACTTACTAGCGATAACAATGTCGTCCAAGTAGGCGCATGTGAAATCAAAAGCCGCCTAGCATGGTGTCCATGACCTGCTGGAAGATTGCTGGTGCGACCTTGACCCCGAAAGCTAACCGCTCAAACTTGTAGAGTCCCCTGTTGTATTTATGCAGAGAAGTTTCAAACATTCCTCCTCGACGGGGATCTGTAAATACGCGTCGCTTAAATCCATTAAATTGGAAAATACTGTACCACCGTTGAGTTTGTTGAATAACTCCTCAGGTGTCGGGAGGGGATAGTGGTAATCCTTCAAAGCCGTATTAAGGCCCGTAGAAAACTCCGCACATACACGAATCTGATTGGTCTTTTTGGTAACATACACGGTAGGTGCTGCCCATTCATTGGTGCTTACTTCCAATAGTATTCCGGCTTTTACAAACCGATCCAGCTCCTTATCGATTTTCTTGATTGACGCAAACGGGACGTTTCAATTTTTCTTGAACACGGGTAAAGCGTTTTCCTTCAGTTCAAATCTGGCCATTGCCTTCGTGCATCTTCGAGTCTCAGTGAAAAAACTTCTGGAAAGTTTTCCTTCAACTCGTCCTTTAATCGTTGTGCCCCGGTAGGCGAGTTTTCTACTTTACAACAAAACTTGGTTATCGGTTGGTCTCACAGTTTAAAACGCTCCAACCAATCTGTACCGAAGAGATTTTCGGATATTTTATGTACAAACACTCTTACTTTTTTGGGTGTACCATTTAAAGGTACAGGGAGTGTCAGCTCTCCTTCAAAACTTATTTTGTCGACTGTCACTGTTCGAGCTGATTTATTCGTCTTACGCATGGTTGGTTTCCATGTCTGTATGTTGATTATTGACAGGTCTGAACCGGAATCCAGCAGTAAATCCACTTACTTATTGAGGATGTTAACAGTCACATATTTCCGCCGGTTCTTCTCTGATTCCGTGTCGAATCTCAATTGTCGGACCCTGCTATTATTGTTCTTTCCGCAACGTGTCGCTTTATGGCCTTTCCTGCCACACTCATTGCATGTTTTGTTTCTGTAAAAACATCTTATGGACCAATGTTGTCCGCCACAAAGGTTGCACGGACTTGTGGGCGCTTGAGGTTTGGAGATTGAACGGCCATTGTTTGGTTGTGCCTTGCTTTTCCTCTCGTTAACTTTTTTCTCATGGGAGTAATCCTTGGGTTTATAACTAGTGATTCGCACATATGACACGCCAGAGTCCTCGATGTTTCTTGAATCGTTCTTTACACTGACTACACGTTGGTAATCCTTGGCCAACTTCTTGAGAGTAAGCCCTTTTTCGCTTTCGAGTCTAGCTAGGACTTGTCGTCTTATCTCTGCATTTTTTTTGCCGATGCGAGACCCTGAGCAAACATCAAACATTTAAAATCGTCCACAGATAGCTCAGCCAGACGAAAATCGTCGCAATGTTTGTTAACAATAGACGTGAAGGTGATATAATCTTCGCCATCGCATTTAGCTAGGTTGAAACACTGCCATCTCTTGTGGAAAAGTGTGGTGCTTGGGCTAAGAAGTTCAGATAAGAGCTTGACCGCTTCGGAGAATTCTAGTTCGCTCGTCTTTCTGGGTAAAATATAATCGACGAACTTACTGTGTTCTGTGGTCCCTAGTTTTCTTAAAAAGTAGACGGACCTTTTTGGCATTGTTCCACTCTTGGCAGTCAACAGTGAATAAATCCCCATATCTCCTATAAAACGCGTCAAACGTCATATCCTACTCCGGTAAGTAATTGAACGTTTTAATGGAATTCCATAAGGTATTTTGAGAAAAAGACGGTGCTATCATCACTGTGTTTCGTCTTATTCAATACTTTTAAAATCAATTCCAAATGTCTCTTCTTTTGAAGTAGCAATTTCTCGTCTTGTTTTTTCTGCTGAAGTAGCAATTTCTTGTCTTGCTTTCCGTTGAAGTATCAATTTCTTCTCCAACATTTGTTGTCGCTGTAGTTGTTGTAGCATTTGATCTTTAAGACTTTCCTCCATTTGTTGCTGGTGGTTCATTTGAGCCCTCAGTAACTGCTTAGTAATTGTTTTGAATTCCTCCATATTGGATATCTTCTCCAAGCGAACAAAGAAAAAATAATTTAACTTTTTGAAACTTGGGAAAAAATTCACGGAGGAGAGAAGAAAAAATATCCTTTCTTTTTTGTGTGTGTGCGTGAAAGTTATGATATATCACTTGGTGTTTTCAGTATCAACTTTATGGCAAAGTAAAGTGAGGGAAGAGAAAAAAATGTTTTTCAAAATACTTAGTCCAAACAAAAATGGCTTCCTAGTCCTTTAGTTTTAACAAAGAAAGGAAAAAACAAGAATATTTGCATGAGTGAAAATTGACTAGTCTGTAAGCAAAAAAAAAAAAATAGTTTCTTTTTTCTTTTTCTGTCTTTTAAAATAAAAAACAAAAGTTCACTTTCACAACAATTTACAACAAAAATAAAAAATGTTCTTTTTCAAATCTTCTCGTTAGTTCTATTTTTTTTTCTTTGAGAATATCAGAAAAAATGCAGAAACACAGCCTTAGTTAAACTTGGATTTTTGGTTAACTGGAGAAAAATAGGTCAGTTTAATAGAAACGAACAGCGAAACATGTATCTTTCCCTTTTTTTTCTTTCTTTGAAACAGAATTACTTTTACGGAAAGAAAAAGCTACTTACAATTTGACGAATTATTAATAAATAAATACACAAGCGTTAATGCGTTTGTATTCGTTTTCTTTTGTTTTTTCTTTTTAATCTGACAGTCAATTGTTGCTTAATGGGTCCTATCGTAATCCCTTTCGAACAGTTACAGACAAAAAAAATTTTCCTCGGGTTTTTCCTCGTGTGAAATCGAATTACTTCGTCGCCAATTATTGTGCGACGTTTCTGTGTGTGTTTTTTTTTTTTCGTGTGAGTTAGGAATCCTTCGTCGCCAATTATTGGGCGACGAGGCTGGGTATTTTTCTTCCCATGTGAGTTACGAATCCTTAGTCGCCAATTATTGTAGAGTTATTGTTGAAATAAATAACGAGAAGATTCGGAAGCAGTGAAATAAAATAATGTATTAACAAAATAAAAATAGTTGTTAAAGCTGAGTCGTATCTCTACTCAGCTACAGGACACATTAAGTTACGACCTTTACTCTCTCAGTCTATGGATCTGACTTCCCGGAAGACAGATCCTGGTAACCGGACGTCACGTCAGGAATAGTCGATTAGTCAATCGACTGACAGCGGTGCCACCCCAACAATATTAAATTACTAATTTACAATCTGCGTCTGCTATTTGGTGACTGTTATCTTCTTATAGTAATGCTTTATGTCAACACAAGGTAATATTTTTGATGGTTCGCGTCTTTATGTTAACATCTCTGTAACCTCTCTGAAGATGGCTCATGTAAGCCGAAAGCTTAGAACCACCGTAGTAAAAAGATATATACAACTCTTGAACAATTTATGACTTTATTTTCACCGGAAGCCAAAATATTGATGTTTAGAACGGCTTATGATTACATATAATGGACATTCTTTTTCTGTTATATTTAACATTATATGTTTGGATAATAATCTGCTGGCTCGATACAATATATATTTTATTCAGTAATAAATTTGAGCACTCTTAGCGACCAGCCTATGTTCACATTCTATATAACACGCTAAAAGTCCACTATCCTCTACCGAGCGCCCATAGCTCAAAGGTAGAATCACCGAATGATTTGGTTTCAATCATGGCTAGAAGCAATCGGATGTCTAACCGTAATGATGAGCTGTGATACAGCGAAACAGATCTGTTTGCGGATGACTATATATATATATATAGCACAAAAATAGTAAAAAATCTACATCAACTATTTAAGATAATTTGGTTTCATGGTCAGGTTCCACAAGACTTTAAGGATGCGGACATAAAACATCTTTATAAGAACAAAGGTAACTGGCATTGTTGTGAGAATTCTCTTGGAATCTCCCCTTCTTTGTATTGCAGGAAAAAAAACTTGGCTCGTCTTATTCTCAATAGAATCATAAAAAAGCTAGTTGATGGACTCTACCCTGAGTCACAGTGTGGGTTTAGGTCTGGCCGGGGCACTATAGATATGATTTTTTCACTCAGACAAGTCGCTGAGAAAGCACGGGAGAAAAATAGTGAATTGTACATGGTATTTGTCTACTTTACTAAAGCTTTCGTTACAGTGAACAGAGGCATTTTGCAAAGTACTGAAAAAGCTTTGAATACCAGATGCAATGCTTAAAGTTATTGAATCATCCATGACGGCATCAAAGGTATTGTGATTTCTGATGGATCTGCTTCGGATCATTTTGATATCTCAAACGGTACATAACAAGAATGTGTACTTGCTCCAGTTCTTTTTGCACTGTATTTTTCAGTGATGCTTCACCCTGCTTACATTGATTTCGGATGTGGGGTGAACTTCCAATTCAGTACTAGTGGCGGATTACATAACCACCAATGCTTTAAGGCAAAAACATTGCCAATAACCCAAATGATATATGGAATGATATTTGCTTATGCTGCAGCTTTGGTTGCTATATCGTATGCTGAAGCGCAGGAACTTGTAAATAGGTTTTCTGAAGTAGTTCATCAGTCGCCACCTTATCAAAAGCAAGTATATGGTGTGAAACAAAACCCTCCGGTTCATTCTTTTCCTGATGATTGCATAACACTAGGCGGTAAGAGTTTTAAATATGTTAAGTGTTTCACATATTTAGGTAACATTGTGAACTCAAATGGATCTCTTGACGATGACATTGTAAATCGTATAGCGAAGGCAACATCAGCTTTTGGTAAACTTCGGCACCGCTTGTGGAATGACTGAGGAATAAAGCTGGAAACAAAAATCAGAGTTTACAAGGCTGTTGTTCTGACAACACTCTTGTACGGTGATGAGGCTTGGACCCCTTACCGCTCACATGTCATGCAGTTGGATGTGTTTCACAAACGCTGCCTCCGCACAGTATGTGTATTTATCCTGAGGGACAGGGTGTCCAATGCTGATCTGTTTAGAAAATGTAGTAACAGTGGAATTGAAACTTTTCTTATACATTGTCAGTTGCGTTGAGTCGGATATGTCGTTAGAATGAGTGACGATAGAATGCCTAAAATACTTTCGTACGTCGGCTTCAGCATGATAAAAGGCGTGTTGGATAAGCTTAAGTATAATCTGACAGCAACTAACATTCCACTGTCAACTTTTGGACAAATTTCATATATATATATATATATATATATGTTAGGGCGCCGCTCTTTTTGACTACAAATGGACTGTTCCCATTGCTATATATAGCAATGGTGGATTCTCTACAAGAGGGTCGTAGAGAGTCACTTGAGAGTCTCTAATGAGTTACTGAAGAGTCAGTGCGAGTCAGTGAAGAGTTAGTCACACTTCCGGTGGCGTACCGGAAGTAATCACGTATACACACGTCTTAAGACGGATTGGACACTTGTATTTTTCTATTGTAAATATTACTAATCACTTCTGTACATACTAACCGTCTTCTATTCTGATTCTGTTGTTGAGTTATTCATTTATAATTGGCGACATAACACTATATGAATATGAATAAGTCAGCTCTATCACTGATATTGAGAGCTTTCAAATAAGTACCGCGCATATATATAATACATAAATATTATAATATATATAACAAATGACATCTATATATATATATATATATATATATATACACACACATTTCACACACACGCACACACACACATGTATATATATATATATATATATATATATAGTCTCACACACTGAATGAGCACTCTAGGGGAATGGTAGACTTTGTAAAAGCGATAGTTCCTCAAGCATCTACGCATCGCTCATTCAGTAATGCATTAGAACACTCTCAGCTATTGGCGTATGTTTACATTGTATATAACACCCAAAAAATCTGTTTCCTCAACCTAGCCCCCATAGCTCAGAGGCAGAATCGCCGACTGCGTCTCGATGCGGTCGGGTTTCAATCTTGGGTAAAATCAGTCGCACGTCTAACTATACTGATGTGTTTATCCAATTTAACACGTTTTTTTCTTATAAAAATTAGTTAAAGGGTGACCAATTCATTAGGGGAGTTTACAAGGAAAACGTAATATTACGTAATTCCCTTTTTTTCCTGTGGCAAACACATTCATTTAGAAACTCCGGCAAAAAGCAAATAATTGTCAGATTTAAATGAAACCTTCAGGATTTATTTACAGGTGAAAGTAATAATTTTTTTAATTTGTATCTTCAAGATATCTTGGCAAAAATATTTATTTTTTAGATTTGTTATCCAACCCCACGTAAATTCATGAAATTTTCAGAAATTGGAATTGTTGGGAAATTAGTTTTATTAGTTAAACCCAGGAGACATTTGAGAATGTAAATAACCAACATGTTTTTGAAAAATTATTGCATTTATTTTCAAAAATCTAATCCTAATCATGAAATAAAAAATATAACTATACCATTATTTAATTCGATAAGCATTTAATTGCTTAAATAAATAATATCAATTAAGGGCATTAGTGGCTGAAGATTTTTTTAATTAATATTGGAATTTTTAAAACTTGTTTTCAAACTGGTGTTGTCATAATCTTTTGGCCGTGTATGTAATATATAATGTAATTTGACATCTTTGAAAAAGTCTTATGTAAGCCGAAAGCTTAGATTGGATTATTAAAAAATTATGCATCAATACTGTAATTTTCTGTCTTAATTTAATGATAATGCTATTAAGCTTATCATAGAATATGAAAAATTTACATAAAATAAATATACAAAATTTGTTTATGTTATTTATTATATAATGCATTAATGAAAAAATGCCGCCTAAATACACACACACAATATATATATATATATATATATATATATATATATAGCGAGATAGACAGACAGACAGACAGACAGAGACATTTGCAGACAGATATGTTTCCCTGTATCATAGCTCACCAGTACGGTTAGATATATGATTGCATTTATCCAGGATTGAAACCCGACCATTTGATTGATTTTATGTGTCTATGTCATGGTGTGCAGCGACATAAACACACAAGACATAGAGTTATATAGAGATGCTGGTCTTATGTTAGTACAAAACTCTACACATTTTAAAACAGGCAAAATAAAAGACTCATCTACGGAGAAGTCAAAAGTTTAAATATAAATGTAATGGTCAACATTAATTTAAATGTAATAAACTTCCTTGATGTAACACTTGACTTAGTAAATAACAATTACCAAACATACATAAAACCTAACTAATATCCATTATACATCCAACCAAAGTCAAGTCACCCCAAAGTATAATCAAACATATACCCTCCTCCATAGAATATAGAATTAGTACAAACTCTTCCAGTGAAGAAATATTTTATCAACATAAAGGTTTTTGTAATAAGATCCTAGAAAATAGTGGCTACAAAAACCAGGATATCAAGTACATAACAAATTATAACCATAACTGAAAAATATCAAAAGAAAGATCATTTAATATACAACTCCTTTCAAACAAATGGTCAACACTAAGTTAGGGCTGAAGTTCCTCAATTTAATTAAGAAACACGTCTCTACTAACAACCCTCTAAGTAAAATTTTAACATGAATACACTTAAATGAAGTTATAGTTGCACAAATAACCTTGAAGAAATCATTACAAATCAAAATAAATATATCTTAAATCAGCACGTTAATCAAAATAACAATAACTATCAAAATAACTAAGAGAACAATAACACCAACTTATGCAATTGTCGATACAAAATAGCTGTAAAATAAATTCAATTGTCTATCAATGCAATATAACAACAACTGAAAACCCAACTTGCAATAAAGTCTACATCGGATCTACAAATAATACTTTTAAGTAACGCTGGTATATGCAATTAACTTCATTCAAAACAACATGTATCTTAACCAAACATCCCCTCCTGCGCATTTTTGGAAATTAAATGACTCAAATAAGACACCCAAAGTAAACTGAAAAATTCCTGGAAATAACTAGAATCTGTAACTCGTTCAACGACATCTGCCGTTTATGCCTGAGTGAAAAGTTGCACATTATAAGGTTCCTTAACAATGGTACCGTAGGGATGAATTAACAGTTTTATGTAAACATCGAAAATATTTTTCGTTCAAAATAATTAATCAAAAGGAGTCAGTTTTAACTCGTGCTCTAATATAAACAAAATACAACTTACAGTTAAACATTATTTACCTATTTTAAGTATTATGTGGCCCCACTAGATATCTTACTCATATCTAATATTCCTCTCCAAATTTAATTAATATCCATGTTTCATCCACAAAATAAAAAAATGAATATTATATTAATAAAATAAAAAAAACATACAATACTGAAATGCTACTCTATTTCATGTGCTCATAAATATTAATCAAATAAAAATTGTCTACCCACTTAAAAAAATCTAAGGTCCCAATATGCGATTTACACAGACAAAACTAAAAAGTGATCTGTCCAGAGGTAAGCCACCTTGCCCACATCTCTTAACCCAAATATGTATCTCTATGGTTACAAACCGCTGATGGACTAGTTTAGAGACACTAAATTTCAATCCCATACAACCACCTACACCTCACATTCCCCAAAATAAATCGTTTCCACCATTTATTTTCAGTTTCACATATCACAGGAAAAGGAGCAGTTCGGCTCCGAAAAATGAACATTTTTGTGTAGCGATACTATGCCTTTATAAACCATTGTAACAACTATTACAATTATATATATATATATTGCTGTAACCCTAAAAGGTTACCGCGTGTGTTATCACCAAAATAGGGAATTGGAATAAGAGTATATGAACAAATACAAGACTTGTCCGATGCGAGAACCATGTACATTACTAACTCCTCTAAACTATTTCAATAGTGTCCAAGAATTTAAGAGGAAAGGAACACAACATCCTTTTATAGGTAGGCATAACACACACACACACACAGACGCACACACACACACAGACGCACACACACACACACACACACACACACACACACACACACACACACATATATATGTATAATGATAGATAGATAGATAGATAGATAGATAGATAGATAGATAGATAGATAGAATTTATAACATCAGGATGTTATAATATCACGACAAAAGTTGTCATTTTGTTTAGACATTATCCATGTCTTAACAAGTGATCAATTCAATTACAAGTTGGAGGGTTTTAAAACGTAGCCAACCCCATTTAATCAGGGTGCAATCTTTGATCTGAAGAATACAAGGAAAGTTCCTTTCTTATGAATCCTATCAAAAATATTTCAGTCTATGTAACTGCATGTGCATACGTGTCTGTGGATACAAGTAAGTATAGGTGATTTCGCTAATATGTAGGGTTATATGGAGCCTATGATTGAGCGTATAATGAACCTATGGTCATTGACCAAGGATGCTGACTCCTCCCTGACCAGTCTAGATATACCCAATTGAGGTAAGGCCAAGACCTTTGCTTTGAAGCATGATATTTGTTTTCTGTTTCATTTTAGAGGAATGTTTATTTCGGGGAAAGAAGTTAATACCAGATTGAACGAAAGTAGTCTGGTTTTATGAAATGGGCTAATTCAGCTCATAAAATGAATTGCTATTAATTTATTTATCCGTAGCCAGTCTAAATGATATGCTTAGTTTTTCCTTTTAAAAGTTATTCTATTACTATAGATAACGTCCGCCTATCTCACTATATAAATATAACTCGTAACATTTTATATCAAGTAGTTTTAGTTAGACTATCCCGGCCATTAGCGTATTTCACATTCTCTCCCACACATATACACCCAACACACACATGCATATACATATACATACAAACACACATAGATACATAAATACACATATACGAGTACATTAAAAAACGTCATATACCAACAGATAAAACCAAGCAATAATAAAATTCAGAAATAAATGTAAGATTGATGCTTTAAAAACAAAGTTACTAAATATTAGTTTAACAATTAGTGCTATAATAAAAATGTGTTAAAGATTAATCAGAAGATGTGTGCAAGAATAAGTTTTTGTCGAATATTGGCATTATAATTGATGTTGCATAGAATACCTTAGCACTATATAACTTGACGATCAATGTTAGATTGAACGCTTGGCCCATATCAATATGATAATATAAGCTGAATGAGATATCCAGCAAGGATTAACTAGAACGTCTAATTCGATTAAAATTATCCATCAAATAAAGGAGTTAAACAGATTATATAGAAATTCTCAATATTAAAATACAGATTTTAATACACTACGCCTCCTCGGACTTACCCTGTCCTCTGACCTCAAATGGAAGCACTATATTGAATCCATAGCAAAATCTACTGCTAAGAAGATTGGGTCACTATGTCGATCCAGGATGTTTTTTCCACCTGAATCCATCCTGCATATATACAAGTCAACCATCCGTCCGTGCATGGAGTACTGCTGCCATTTATGGTCAGGTGCCCCTGCCGTTCTCCTCAGTGTTCTTGACAAGCTCCAAAGGAGAGTCTGTAATGTGATAGGTACTGATCTGGCGACTCGTCTGCAGCCACTTTCCCATCGTCGAAATGTGGCCTCCCTCTGTCTCTTCTATAAATACTTTCATGGCTTCTGCTCGGATGAGCTTAAGTCACTGATGCCTCCTCAACAGGTGTTTACCCGTTCAACCAGACTGGCAACTGGGTCCCACCCATTCACAGTCAGGTTAGCCAAACGCAGACGACAATTCTACTCCTGCAGCCTCCTCTCTCGCACTTCCCGCCTGTGGAACTCACTCCCGTATTTTTGCTTTCCTGACGGCTACGACCTCCAGAAATTTAAAAGCAAAGTTAATACTCACCTACTAACCACTGGCTTCTAGCTCTCTCCCCTCCCCTGTATAACCTTCCCTTTCTCTCCGCCCATGTACCTGTCATTGCACCTGCTTTCTCAGCTTTCTATTGTTCCTTTCTAACTAGCTTGTACTCCTCACTCTTTTGTAATTAATCTCTTTACATTTATGTAACCCCCTGCACATCAGTGGCGTTTCTGCCTTGCTCGGGGTGAAATGATTAAAAAAAAAAAAAAAAATATTTACAATGAACTGTAAGCTCATTTCTCTGGTTTAATATTTTAAACTCGTCCCTAAATTTGATAATTTCTAACTTTTGTTTGAGGCAAAGGTAACAAGGTGCACGGAGAGAATTACAAGTTCCAGCCTTTGTAAGAATTTTCCATTTAACAGTAGGTGTTTTGACTTTTTCTTTGAAGACCAAAGGTACTTAGATAATGAAGTACTGTATGTATAGGAACTATTGTTGAAAGATAGTGTGTGTTGATACGAGCAAGTTTTGAACGGGTTTTTAGTAGAACCGATATAAAACTTTTAGTATCTGGATTTTCAATTGTAGAAACAGTACAAAAATAAAATATGGAGCTAACTAAGCAATTATTATTATGCAATGGACATTCTTTAGAATTTCTAAAATTACAACCGCTAGTATTAGTTCTTTTTTCCTTGGTACAACCTTTTTAAGTACTGTAATTTATCGTTAACTGAGTGCATGGTCATCAGCAAAAGGTACAACCCAAAATGCCAATTAAATGTGGGAGATGCCAGAATCAAGCAAGTACAAAAATTTAAATACCTAGGAAGTGTCCTAACTGAAGATGGAAAGTGCGACACGGAGATCCGAAGGCGAATTGGCATGGCAAAGGACGCGTTCCAGAAGTTGTGCAAAGGCTAACACATAGGAAAATCTCACTGGCAACAAAGAAAAAAGTACTGGACTGCTACGTGATGTCAGTTCTTCAATACGGCATCGAATGCTGGACAATATCATCGAAAATGAGGACAAAACTGGAAGCAGCGGAAATGTGGTTCTACAGAAGGATACTGCGGATATCATGGGCTGAGCATGCAAGCAACGATGAGGTGTTGGAAAGAATGACAAGAGGAAATTAATAGTGAACATCAGGAAGAGACAACAGAAGTTCCTGGGACATGCAATGAGGAAGGAGAGCCTGGAGAACCTGATACTGACTGGCCAGATAGAAAGAATGCGAGACAGAGGAGTATATTTTCAGGGCCTGATCAGGTGGTTGACGGAACGGGGGTTGACAGGAGTAACGGGAGCAAACATACTAGGAGCCACAAGGGAAATGGAGACGTGGAGAACAATGATCGCCTACGTCCTGAAAGGACAGGGCACCTAGAAGAAGAAGAAATTACCGTAGTTTTTTGTATCTCTATATTTGTTGAAAACTTTTTTATTGTGTTTTTTTATTATTTTTTTTCTAAATTATCCGTAAAACAAAAGCATTACTTGAGAATATTATTATTTTTCTTTTTATATTTTACTGAGATGATTATTTTAGGGAGAGTGTTTGCCAATCAGGTTTAAGTATTTTTGTCCCAATTTAGTTTTAACCATCATATTGTAGGAGGGAGTAAACCTTATTTTTTTCTATATCTTTTCTTTCTTTAATATCATTGCCAATAGGATTTCCGAATTTGATATCAGTAGCTCTATAACCGCGGTTTCTAAGGACAGAACTATAGAATTTGCTATGCTGACCAAAGATTACATGCTAGATGAGTTGTTGCTGAGTTTAGATTGAATAGAAGATGTTATATGCTTAATGACTAATGGGGGATAGTTAGAATTAGGATTTATGTAAATTGGGTTGGAGTTAGTTTTCATTATGTTAGAAACATTATTGTTAAAATCCAGTTTAACATATAAATCATCTACCTGCTTAATTATAATGTTTTTCTCTACTTTAAGGACTAAATATTTTAATTCCCTGTATTCTTAATAGGATCTTCTCTAATTCTAGTGGAATCTTTAACAATCAGTATCGTATCATCTCTATACTGACTTCTACTACCTGTATCCACAGAATCGTAAATTATAAAGAAAAAACAATCTTATAAGTTCGAAGGCTTCAGCAGGAATATTTTTCTATCCATATCTACCCTATACATATATATATATATATATATATATATATATATATATATATATATATATAAATATATGCAAACTTAAGAACTGAATAATTTGCATGTAATCTTAAGAACTGAACATTTTGTTCAGACATGACACAGACCCATTTCTCTGTATCCACACACACACACACACACACACACACACACATATATATATATATATATATATATATATATTAGAGTTTAAATGCCCACGAGTTTGTTGTTGCTTGGAAATCTTCCATGTAAACAAAAACAATTTATCATTATGGTTTCTCCATATTTAAATATATAATATAATTTGACATATTTGAAAATGGGTTATGTAAGCCGAAAGCTTAGATTTGATTAGTCAAATAATTATGGATCAATAAAAAATATAAAAAAATACATATATATCTATATAGATAGATAGATAGATAGATCGATATAGATATATATATATGTTTCGTGGGCGGTGATGTGACAGCACGACGGCGGTGATGTGACAGTACGACGGGATGCCAAGACAGACGGCTTGACAGATGCGAGGGCGGAGAAACTTTTGTAGGCGTTGGTCGACCGTGTGCATTACCGGCCCTTTCCGCCGGTGTCAACCGCTTGCTCTTCCGTCAAGCTGTCCTGTCGGCTCAGTATAGCGGTGGGGTAGCATGTGTCCGCTGCAGCAGCTGACCGAGGCATATATAAATATACGTAAAAGGATCTGTTGCATTATGCTGATATCCTTTGGGCTATAATATTTTATGTATACGTGTATATGTGTGTGTTTTCATATGTACACATATTTATTTTGTACATTGCTAAACCAAAATATTTTGAACAGCAATCATATGAAAGAATATTAGCTACTCTCTCGTAACACCTACACACATTAACGACATGAGTGAATTTCCGATGCAGATCAGTTCATGTTTTTATAATAACATGATTCAATTTTCATAATCGCAAATACTTAATTTTATTGGATTCAGTCAGTTAAGTGCCATACGTGAAACATACTTAGGCGATCATGTCTCGAAAGAAACATGACTGACTGGGCAGAAGATTATCCTGCAGTAGGTTGTCATTGCTTTCTGCGGTAGATTGGTTGCCAGCCAAGGCTATAGAACCCAATCTGTCCTGCTATTTAACCCATAACTGGAAGGAAGAGACGGATTAATACCTTTCCCAAGGGTATTTGCGCGTAAGTGAATGCAATGAATTCAACTGGAATTTGAACTCGGCTCCTCGATTTCTCGTTCCTAGCCGATATCCACTGCGCCACAACGCACATTACCATTTAAATTATATTGTTTAATTTCATTTCTTTTTGAATTGTGAGTAATTCTAGAACAGAGCCTTTCAACCGCAATAATGTTGGAAGTGTCTTCACATTCACCTGTGGCCGTGCACTTATAGCAGTTATCGGAATGAGGAAAATCATCAATTATAGACGAAATGCCGGCCGGCCAATATCGTTGCGTAAGTAATGAATGGTCGCTTTCGAATAACGTACAAGTCAATAGGAGGAACACGTATTGCATAGAGACTGAACCCCTTTATCTTTCGATCTCATTCTACTTCTATGCGTCAAATACCAATGACATAAATTTCTGCTGCTGTTAATCCGATATCTGCACATAGGCTATCGATCCAGTTGGTTGATTTTTAAAAATGCCCGTATGTAACCAACGGTGTTTTTCATTAGCACACTGTCAAAATATGGTTATTGATAATGACACAGTCGAAATTACTGGAACAAAATAAAAACAAAAAATAACTTCCGGTTATTTATCCACCATTTTCTAATTTTCGAATGATTCATATATTTATTTGCAAAGATTTATGAAAACATTGCTGATTATTTTTAGATTTTGTTTCTTTGTGTGTTTGTTTGTTTATGTTATTGTTTCTTTTTAACTATTTGTTTTTTTTTTAACTTTTACAAAATAAAAGTTTGGCCTTACTATGTAGCCTATACATTTGTAGAGATGAGGTAGATTCATACTTTTACCAAGGGTGTTTGCGTCTAAGACGGGAAGGAATCCAATAATAATTAACACTTGATATGTCGATTAACAATTTCGAGCGATAATCCATTCACTAACACGCACACCCAAGCTTACAGTACCTGATATTTACAAGCGGTCTAGGTATTCACCTGCTCCATCGTTGTCTTATTTCTCCCAATTTTACAAAATGGTGTTGTACATTCGATTAAATTTTTTAATACAACGTCCTAGGTTTATATATATATATATATATATATATATATATATATATATTAGTCATCCACATACAAGCTCGTTTCGCTGTATCACAGCTCATCATTATGGCTAGATATATCCACTTCCTTCTGGCCGGGATCGAAACTCGAACGATTTGGTGTCAGTCGAAGTCGCTACTCCCTAAGCCATCGGCGCATGGGGACAGAGAAGGGAAATTTCAACGTCTTGTATGTAAGCAGTGTATACAGACGCCAGTCACCGAGAGAACTCAATTCATTTCTGAAGAGTCATGCATTATAGCCGAAGTGGAAACTGTTTTTAAAATTTTCTTCTTCAGAGAGCTCAATCGTAATATATATATATATATATATATATATATATATATATATAGATAGATAGATAGATATATAATTGTCTTATTTTGATGTGACGTGCTCGCCTATACAATTTAGGAAATTGCAGTGTGTTTTGCAGATGAGGGGGCAACCAAGTAATACTACCGTACATATTAAGTAAGTAAGCATTTATTTTAACAAAAATTCATCGACGTATTACAGTCTACTAAAATATAATATCATTCGACATCATGAGATTTCGAAGTTTACTTTCTAATGACATAGTCAGAGAAACTATAGACAATTAAAAAAAATGAGACAAGCCTTGTCTGTTCTGTTTAATAAACTTCATTTCGATGGATACATACAACATAAATATACCTTATATATATATATATATATATATATATATATATATATATATATATATACAACACTGTGCAAAGCACTATTTTATCTTTTATGAGGCATATTGACAGAAAATAAGCAGTTTAATTAAAGTAATTTTATTTTCTTTACTCAACAATGTTTTAACAAGAAAAATGCTTGTTACAAAATAAATTTAATATTTAGTATAATAGCCTTTTGCTTTGATCACAGCCTTCATTTTGTCAGGCATTGACATCACAAGCTTCTTCAATGTCTCCGATAATATCTCCTGCTAAGCAGCTTGTATTTGTTCCCAATGTGTGCTTTGCGAAGTAACATTAGATTTATCAAATTTTTTATCGAAAATATCCCATAGATGTTCAATAGGATTGAGATCAGGGATTTGCGGGGGCCAATTCTTTTTCCGAAGTTTTCATTCCTCTTACTTTTTATTTAAATAATTCTTACAAAAGGTTTGGCTTTTGACCTTGTATTTAATTGCAGAGAGGTTTTTAGGAAAATCAAACCTGTCCTAATACTTTAGTACACCGGTAGTGTGCAAAAGTGTTAAAACAGGGGTGATTTTAAAGTTTATTTTGATGCCTTATAAAAGATAAAATGATTCTTGTCTTAATACTTTTGCGCAGTAGTATATATATATATATATATATATATATATATATATATGCGTGTGTGTATGTACGTGTATAACTTTATTCAGATAGAGTGTATCTGCAAGGGAACAAAATAAATAATAATACAAGCAAAACCAATTTTCTGAGCCAAGGTGTTTCGTCCTCTAATATAAGGATTTATTTTACTGTCCGTGTTTATTCCATATCATAAAATCCGCAAAATCTTGCGTCAGTTAATTATGAATTCAATAATAGTTTCAATGACAGTGGAGTATGTGTCTTGCAGTGATACAGTTTTTCATTCAAAAGATCTTCTATTAGATGGGCTGCCGGCTAACACAAGAGAGCCTATTCGGCCATGATCTTTACTTCTAGCTAACAGAAGATCATTAGTATTTATTCATTTGCGTAAATATTTGTGCGAAAGCGAATGTAACTCACTTGGCCTGCCTAGACCCTGTTTGTGAAACTAGGCGTACGTGCACATCTATCGAGCATTAGGTGTAGCTGTATGTATAGATTATATCTGTCCCTAAATTTGTAAAACCACCTTGTCAAATATTCAAATTCTCTTGCCTGCAAGACTGCTTCATAATATTATTATCTCTATCAAACAAATTATATATTAAATTTTCTAAATGACGTCAAAGAAAGGTTTGTAAAGCCGTCTCCCATATATATCAATGAGATTATTTGTTGAAACACATTGAATAGATTACATTCCCATGATTTATTTCTACCGTTCTGTAATTTCACAATCAAACCTTTTGATTTACATTTTACAATAAACGTTTCTTAATATATATATATAATAATGAAGTAAAAGATGGAATAAATTAAAAGACCCTGGGAAGGGATTTACCGATACATGCATATGTAAACCTTTGAATAGATAAAGAGAAGCTAAAAGTCTATGGCTAATCTCTTCCCCTACTGTATTAAAAGACCGTATAATTTCATGTGGGAACGAATGACTACGTTAGATATTCAAATCAAATGCCAATAGCACTTGCGAAATATTTAATATAGTTATTGAATTGGGGATATAATAAAGTAGGCCAAGAAATATGCCACACAATAATTGTTGTCATCTTCAATAAAGAGAGAACTAAGGTAATTCTGACATTTACCATCGATTAGCCAAGCACCGATATTTTACACGTACCAACAGAAAAATTAGTATTGATTAAATCATTATTTTTTTTTATAAGCGTTTCACCCCGAGCAAGGCATGTCACTGCCACTACTGCACAGGGGGCTACGTAGAGTGGAGAAAGGATGATTAAATATAGGAAATAACAGAGGGTGGGTGATAGGCGGGTAAGGATACTGAGAATGAGGGTTGGGTAGATGAGAGTGTTCTGAGAATAGTTGGGAGTTAGTGTGATAGGAGGTGTCTATTGACCCTACATTTAAACACCTGGAGATTGTAACTGTCGGGAAAACAGACTTGTGGAAGGGAGTTCCACAGGCGGGAAGCGCGAGAAAAGAAGCTATTGTAGTAGAATTTACGGTTACATCTTATTTGTTTAACTGTAAAAAGGTGGGACCTAGTTGCCAATCTAGTATCTCGTGTAAATTCGTGCTTAGGCGGTACCAGTGATCTAAGCTCATCGGAGCAGAAGCCATGAAATTACTTGTAGAAGAGGCACAGGGAAGCCACATCACGCCGGTGAGAGAGCGGCTGCAGCCGGTCTGCCAAGTCAGTATCAACCACGTTACAGATCGTCCTTTGTATTTTTAAATAATTTACCATTGCTTTAAGTAGAATCCTCTTCTAGGGTGAAGGAGGATGCGAGTTTGATTTTTAGCCGGATCATACTAAAGAATTTAAAAATTGTACTCAACATTTCTCTGCTAAGCACGGGGCAACAAAGAGAAGGATCGAGAGTAAGTGAACAAATCCAAACATGTTATACGCGCCAACGCCTACCGAAATGTAACATCAAAAGAGAAGAGAGCATTTTTTTATAAAAATTCTGAGAGTAATCTGTAAGTAACACTAAAATTTCATTTTCTTATTACATACTAGCAGTATAGCCCGGTGTTGCTCGATTGTAATGAAAGTTTTAAAATTAATCCGTGGTCCTGAAGCTCAGACACAACCTAAAGAATATTTGTGTGAAGTTTGGTGAGAATCGGATAAAAATGTGGATTTTATAGAGGACATACAGACAGATAAACAGACACACACACAAACATCTTGCCTTTTATATATATATATTATTGATTTTCTGCACTATTGTAAGAACTGCAACCTTGAAACTTCTGAATTTCGCTTTTTATGTCATTGTCTATGAGTGTATCAAATTTGATTAAAATCGGACCATTCCTTCTATAACCCGATTTTTTCGATTATCGATTTTCGATATTTATCGGGGGTACCCCGACACAAAACCAAGCTAAGAACACTCGCAGATACTTATAGTACAGCTGTGTAAATTTTCAAGAAAATCGGTTCAGCCGTTTCAGAGTCTATAGGTAACGGACACACACAACACAGACACACACACACACAGAGACAAAGTTCCATTTATAAATGAGAGAGCTTTTAAATTGTTTTTAAATTGCATACATTTGCTTCCATCTTCAAACAGCCATCAGAAAAATTAACACGTACAGACACTTGTGCATAAGCAGGGGCACAAACACAACCAAACACACACATAAATGTATACACATAGAAGAAATGAAAAAAGACATAGAGATAAATCGATAGATAATAGATAGATAAACGTATAATCTTAATGAAATTGACGACACACAAGTGCATAAAATGCAAGCGTATCGAGTCATTGTCATAACAGTTATAGTAAGAAAGAATTGGTCAGATGTAAATGTTTCCTGGATAAAATGTTAAATCTCACCTGGTTAAATCTGGTTTAAAAACTAAATTTTAAGAATAAAGGTATACACGTTTAATACATATTGACAAGAAAATATTCTTGAATAAAATTTTGTAAGTTAAAACAAATTGACATTAATTTCAATATTTGGACTACTGGTTGAGTTTAAAATAATAATAATAATAATAATAATAATAATAATAATAATAATAATACCCCCACTAATCAATGAATTAATTGCACAACTTGACCCACACAAAGCGAGCGGCGGTGACGGAATCCTAGTCATAGTACTGAAGAAATGTGCCCCAGAACTCATCAATAATAATTTTCCCAACTACATAGTTGATGAACAAACACGCTATTTTCTTAAAAAGCTTAACATGAAAAAACAACACATACTAACCCAACCAATCCTAAACATATCACTCTCTTATACCGTAGCCAGATGCACTCCAACTACCAACTAGATGAAAACATACTAAAAAAACTCATAAATACTAATATTTCTCCGACAGACTCTAACAAAAGAATTAAGTTTATTATATATTACACTAAATCCACTACATCTAATTCATTCGTCCGCAACGACTCTTCCCCCACTGTTAGTGATTTGCAAAAAAACAATGTAGTATATAAATTCATATGTCCATTTAGAGAATGTATCTCTAACAACCTCAATAATATCTACATTGGCCACACCACAAATTCGCTCTCACGGCGTCTGACGTTGCCCTTAAATGAAAATTCACATATATTCCGTCATTTAGAACAACACGGTTATCAACGCACACTTCTGAGAAAAACGCTTGTTGATAACACGTACATACTTAAACAAGAAAATAACAAACAGAAACTAAAAATCCTCGAAGCAATCTGCATTAAACAATTTAAACCTGGTTTGAATACAGTCAATTTTGATATTTCCAATAACGTACTCAAATGTCTGTAATCAGATCAGGGACCACAACACCACTATTTTGTCACTGTCTTCGGCAATCCGCCACGGTAGGGATGGACTTATATTTTCAATTCATTTCTCTTTATTGTTAATAACTTAAATGTTCTATGTTTACTGTGTATTAATATTTACTCTTTGATAATGGCCTATGTGAGCCGAAAGCTTAGACCCGATAAAAAAATCAACAATTACTGTGATTTTTTGTTGTCTTTTAACGACATCACCATCAAGTATATCAGACGGTATGAACGGATCCTACACAAAATTAATAGACAAAACTTGTCTATACTATTCAATGAAACCTGCATTAATGAAAAAATGCTGGCAAAATACACACAATTTAAATTACATGATCCAGCAGCCCAACACACCTTGAAATATATATATACATATATATATATATATATATCTAAAATCAGGAAACAAAAGTAAGATATTTTTACAAATCCATTAGTAATAATATATTTCTCGGCAGGCACCGCCCCGATGGTCAGACCAAATTCGTACAACAATGAATACTTCAAATTTATCCAGACGAAGTCAAGTGAAATAGAAAAATGAAAACATATATTTTAAAAAGAAGAGAAAAGTGAAAGAAAAGGAGAAGAGAAGAATTATGGGAAAGGGAGTTTAACTTAGCGTTTCCCATTCTTCTTCTCTTCTTCTCTTCTCCTTTTCTTTGCTTTTTTTCTTCTTTTTAATATTTATTTATTTATTTATTCTATTTCACTTGAACTCGCTTGGATAAATTTGAAACATTCATTTTTGTATAAAATTGATCTGACGAGTAGTGGAGCCAGGCGTTAAATATATAATTACCAATGGATCTTTAAAAATATCTAACTTTTGTTTTATGATTATAATTCTCTATTAGATTTAACAATAAATTTTAACATTGAGTTTTTTTCTATTGGAATTTACCTTACCAAATTTCAAGGATTCTATTTCATATATATATATATTTGCTTGTCTAAAATGCTTCTCTATCTGTAAATCACTGAAAAAAGCAATTCTGATACTCAACATCATTACAATATATGTATATATATATATATATATATATATATATATATGTGTGTGTGTGTGTGTGTGTGTGTGTGTGTGTGTGTGTGTGTGTGACACATTTTAAAATCGAATGGACCTGTGAAGGAAAAATGTTTAAAAATACAAGAGGAAAAACTATAATTAGCCGACGCGTTTTGTCCACTATCAAGTTAAATGAAAATGTGCTTTTTATTGCCGGCGTTTATATACAAATTTATCTTTCTCATTTTTCAAATCTTTGAATTTGAAAATGTTCATGAGTATTCATCAGCTGGTTGAAAGGTAATTTGAAAATGCGTGGAAGACACTAAATGGCATAAATCCCAAGTCTGTTAAGACAAAACTAATCCAGTTATATTCATGAATATTTTCGATATATATATATATATATATATATATATATATATATATATATAGTAATCCGCAGACAGATCTGTTTCGCGGTACGGTTAAACTCCGATTGCTTTTTTAGCCCAGAATTGAAAGCCGACCGAATGGGCGTCAGTCGGCGATTCTACTTCTGAGCTATGGGCGCTCGGTAGAAGGTGGCAGACTTTTTAGCATGTATATTATCATTATACACGTCCAATAGCTGAGAGTGTTCTAATTCATTGCTGAGTGAACGATGCGTATATGCTAGAGTACCTACTGTTTTTCAAAGTCTACCATTCTTAGAGAGTGCTCAATATATCAACTGTGAGATAAAAAATAAAATAAATATTTGAGAAACAACAAAATATGGATTTATTATGGGTAGCCAGCATTATAATATTTCGGTTGTTATAACCATCATCATCTTTCTAACGGCCTTAAAAATTTTAACTTTTTATTACATTTCCAAATTCCTTAACTGATGTTAGTTATAACAAACAAAGCATTATAATTTTGGCTATAATTTTGTCAGGTGCATAGGTAAAGCATCTATTGGAGAGGCGTATTTAGAGGGAGTGCTTGGAAAGCGTGTGGGGAAGTTCACTACTTGCGTAAGGGATTGGAAAGTAGCAAAGTTCATCGCATGGATGCCTGCTGAATCAGTAACAAAGTCTTTAAGCCACTCAGCTTGATAAACCTTAAGATCTCCGAACACAAATACAGGAGTGAATGGGTGGTAGGAAGTAGACATCTATATTGTCAGAAATGCTGTCTAGAAGGGAGCAGTCTGAAGAAGAGGTGGAGCAGTAAAGGAATAAACGGTAGCTAACCGAACTAAGAAGTGATAGACAGAGACATACATATTGGTGGGTAGTGAATTCGAGTGATGTCACCCTAACTACAGGAGATGTTCACTAACGTAAACCCCCAGCCCATGCATGTTGACAGTGGAATCCTTCCTTAAGAGTGGAAGATAACCAGGGATCGAGAAGTCAGAGGAAGGAATTAATGAGTTGAGGTTAGTCTTACAGAGAGCTAGCATGACAGGGGATTTTTCGTGGAGGAAAGCTTCTACGCTAGAAAAGTTAGTATGAATTCCCCGGATGTTAGTAAAAGAAATGTTCAGAGATTTTGGTGATTTGAATTTGACTGATATAGGGTTTTTTCTGATTCCGTTTTTCATGTTAAAATTTGTTAGTAGGGAGGGACCTTGAGTAGAGGATGCAAGCGGTCATTTTCCACGATATGCGCTGGGATGGGAATTGGCTTGGCTTGCATGAAAGTGTGGCCTCGGGGTTGCCCTCCGAAAATGCTTGCAGGGACACCTATCCATGCGCGACATGGCACTACAAGAACCCCGGTATTATGCAACTGTTGATCAGAGCATCCGCTCTTGACGCTACGCAAGAGTTAGGGCTCCTAACTACAAGTCGGCACCAGCAACCAGGATAATTAGTTAAAGTCCACCAGTCAAAGAGATTTCTGCAAAAAAAGAAACCCAGTCGTTCAATTAAGCATGAAAAGTTTAAAATGAAGCAAACAATGACTTATTATTAAGAGTATTTAAAACAAAGTTGATCCCATCCCAACACACATGGTTACTTCCAGTAAGGTAAAAAATAATTTTTAACTTTTTGGTTAATTCCAGTGAAAGCGAGGCGGGATTGGGTTAGTCAACTGAATAGAGAGTGTGTGACCTGAATACCAGAAGGGTGGGAAGATAACTAAAATAAAGCCGGGCAAGAAAAAGACAGAAACAAATAATCTAACAGAGAGCCAACAAAAAAAAAAGAAAAAGAAAAAGAGAAACAAAGAATCTAACAGAGGGCTAGGAAAAAAGAAAAAGACAAAGAATCTAACAAAGGGCTATGAAAAAAAAAGAAAAAGACAAACAAAGAATCCACCAGTCAAAGAAATTTCTGCCAAAAAAGAAAACCAATCGTTCAAGCAAGCCTAAAATGTTTGAAATTAAACAAAAATTAACTTACTTTTAAGAATATTTAAAACAAAGTTGATCCCATGCCAACACACATGCTTACTACCAGTTAGGTGAAAAATAATTTTTAACTTTTATATATATATATATATATATATATATATATATATATATATATATATATATGTATCAGATTTTATGTAATAAAATTAGTATATTAATAAAATATTCAGGATATATTTTTCTATTAGCAATATTTGTTTCAGATTGTGTTACATCTACATATAAGTTTCATACAATTTAATTATGACTACCGATTAATTGAATCATGCTAGAGTATTCATTTCTAAGTCTCCACACACACACATACACACAGACATACAGACACACCTACACACACAAAATACACTCACACACCCACGCATACATTATACACATAGGGTGTATATGTGTTTATACGATAGAATAGCTTTTCTTGATCGAGTGGAGAAATTATCAACACACGTATTACATATTCTGAATTGGCCAAATGTTTCTATTATGATCTTGGCATAATATATTTCTCGACTAAAGGTATAAACCATTATAAAGCTCATTAAGTAGCGTAATAAAATTTTGCCATGAAAATAAACATAAGTACAGTAAGGATGTTTGAGCGTTTTCAACTATGCGTCAACGTCTTTTCGCCGTCAGTGTGTCTGCCTATTCAATACATCGCCTAAAGCATGGAGTCCCTCCTTTCTAAGTAGTACTCAAACTGGCTTGCTAATTATCTTTCGCTTCCAAAATCAATTTTATTCATCCACATATGGGTCATCCAACGGAGCGTATCTGTCAAACCTTTGAAAACATCACCATGAAATAATGAAAATAAGATTTTCTAAATTAAAATTTTCGATTCTTTTATTGCCTGTATAAAATAAAAAAGGTAATAATTATGTTTTAACTTGAGAAGAAAAAATATATTTACACAGAAAATATTTGATTACAATCATGGCCTTGAAGTTAGAAAACATTTATTTTCCAAATCTTTGTGGAGTTGAATTTCTCTTATTACTAAAAAATATAACTAATAAAAAGACAGAACGTATGATTGTCAGGAAGAGAAAGAAAAACAAAATCCGAACCATGAGTTTCAGATTCGAAAATCAACCAACTACTGAAGTTTAAAATTGTTATGTTGCATGTACAGTATTATTGTGAAATAAATACAAACAACGTAATATTATAAAGAAGGTGTATTACCAGAAAAAAAAAGTATTTACAAAAGATGCGGTTAGTCGAATACAAAACGAGGGTTTAGTAGAACGTATTGTCGTGAGGCGTAAGAGTTGACAAATAGAATACTTCCGGTCCAATACCGGAAATACCCGACAGACTCATTCACTCGGCTTACTTCGTCGACTGACTTCTGAGTTATTCCTCGAGGTATCATCACTACTACTTTATGTAGTGGTTAGAACAGTCCATTACTATAGAAAAAGGTGGAGAGCGCCCCAACAAAAATCTAAAAGATGATCTGCAATATAATGGATCCGAACCTTGCAGCCTGCCACCAGTCATTCTCTTATCAGCTTAATATGGCTTCCTTCTTTATTTTCTATAAGTATTTTCATGGCAACTGTTTTCTATGGTCCCGCGACCACATGTATTTACGCATACTACTAGATTAGCATCAATACCCCACCCTTTTAACGCCGAAAAAGTTAAATGTAATCGCGTCTTCTACTTTAAAAGTTTCTTTTCTCGCACCTCCAGTGTGTGGAATTTACTTTCATTCGCTTGCTTCCCTGAAAGCTAAAATCGCAAACGTTTAAATGTAACGCCCGTTGCTATCATCTATCTACTTCATTCCCGTCCATCTCTTCTATTTTCTTCGGCATCTTCTGTACCTTGTTTTTGTTTTTTTCTCATTATAACCTCTGCGCACCAGTATTATTCTTGCCTCGATTGGGGTGAAATGATTATAAAAAATCTAAATATCTGCGAATTCTTTTAACAGAGTTTGAAAAATGAAAAAAACAAAATAATGTTGGAATGTTGCTTTTCAAAAGTTTTACAACATAAAAAGTTTTGTTAGGAACAAAGAAAATAGTGCTGAACTATTATGTAATATCCGCTTTTTTCATGAGAGTTCACGCTGAAGAATCAGATTCGGTGAAGCATGGGAGATGCCAAGAAAACCGTAAACGAAGCCTTAGAAACGAAGATCTCTCAAGGAATACACAAGAAAAAATATACAAACAAAATGATAAATAATCAGAATCAGAAAACAACAGGTGAAATTTCACGGCCAGCTAATGAAGGAAAGAGAACCTGGTGAATTTGGCAATGACATATAGAAAGCAAAACCGGCATGAGAAGGCAGTGGAATACCTATCTGATGAGCTTGTTTAACCCTCTAGGGCCATTCGTATCATATTTGATACAGTATTTCCCTATAAGGAAACATTTGGTATTTCCCTATAAGGAAACATTTGGTATTCATTGACTGAGCAGTCAGTACTGCTTTCATTTGAAATTTATAAAATATTTCTCTTAAAAAATTTTTCAGGAAAATATTTCTTTCAAGGCTTGTTTTCATACTGTATCAAATATGATACGAATGGCCCTAGAGGGTTAAATGGATGGCTGAACGAGTGTGAGAAGGGCTGGCAAAGCTTACTAAGTACTACAAGGTATAGGATGTTTTCTAAAACTATTCAACTCACACTCCTAAAGGACACGATACAAAGAAGAAGAAGAAGAAGAAGAAGAAGAATCTTCCCGCTTGTAATATTAAATAAATTCTCAACCATTTTGAGTTGTGGGAAGTTGAAAAGCTATTCCATTATTTCGCAATCGTGACTATTTTACTGAAACCACCGACAGTGTTATGGCACGAGAAGTACACCCTGAATCAAATTGTCCTGTTATTATCTTTCTTTATACCGATATTCACAAAATATAAAACCCTAAAGCCACTCAAGGTTTATGATGGTTACCCTGAGTTTTTGTGTGAGACTAAGAAAAATAATGAAGAAAAGTTTCCGTGGTTATACTAGAAAGATAATGGTAAAGTCTAGTTTTGAATTGGCCAAGATTGTCATTCCTTTATCTTACACAAAGCAGCAGTTCGAGAGAAGAATGTGTCAGGATGAATGTTATGAAGCGAAAACAAAAGGAATTAAGATGTTGCATATTTGTGTGCGTGGCATAGCCATTCACAATTAACTAATGTATGTTGTCAGAACATACAGCTTGGAAATAGCGATACAGCAGATAGATGTTTTGCCTCAGTGTTTTAAAAATACATTTTGTAGGTATATTTAAGATTATTATTTCTTTTTCATTAAGATAACATTGCGGGGGTCAGTTCAAAATCAGTTTTCAGCTGCCAAACCTCAGCCTGGGTTAAAGATAAATCTACGTCCTCTAGCCCGTGGTTCAGCTTTCAAAATCATAGATCCGTTTTCTTTTGGAATAAATCTTTACCAAATTTAGACACAACTACCAGTTTGCAGTCCTCATGATGGACAAAAAACATGGCTCGCCGATTACTGTTTAAGAGGGATATGTCCTCACTTGTGACATAGCAGATAAATCTAGCCCGCTCGAAACTGAAATCGGCAGATCGGATACTCATCGGGAAATTTTACAAGAAAGAACCTATCATTTCTTTCCTTTTGACACTGCTTTTATAGAGATGTGCTACAGTGTCACATCGTGAGATAAATATAAATATGTATATTTCATTTTTATATTTCTATTTTTCTGCATTTCTTCTTTTAAACGTAAAACATAAAACAAAAAAAGGTTATTCGAAAACGATGTTGGTTGGTTTGCTTAACGGCATATCAATCTTTTATGGGTCATATAATTTTCTTTGGACATTCGGTAATTTTGCTTTTAATATTAAATAGTATTGCTGGTATTTTTACTGTAAAAACGTGTTTTTATATTTTCAGTGTGTTTTGATCCCAGTTCAGGGGTTCACTATTGACGTGTAGCTAGGATGCTAACAGGTGTCATTACCACGAGTCAGAGTGAACCTGAGAATAAAGAGGTGGTCCCACGATCTTCTCTCGATCGCCGATCAGAGGCCTTGCTGCCGGATGTAGTTTGTACCAAGAAATTTATTCGGAAAAGAAGGAAGCTCATAGAAGACTCCATCCATGCCAGAGAGATAATAGCTGAAGGTTGGCTTAAATTATAGAGCCTACTGCATCAGCTTAATAGAACCTAGCAAGCCCGTTAGAGATTATCAACTCAAAATCGGATTTATGCCCTATCCATAGTTATTTCTTTTCCTCAGTGTTTTCATGATTAAGAAAGATCAGTTTTCAGCAGAAATTCTATCTGCTTCCTGTTTTCTTTTTGTCATTTTATACACTTCCTTTATGTTTTCTAGCGTAACAATTGCAGTTCGCTATGGTTGATATAATATTAAATGTATTCCCTTAAAGGCTGACACATAGTTTCCTCGGGCACGGATAAAAAAAAAATGTATCCGTTCACTTCTTTGATGGCTCTCTGAAATCGTAGACCGCTGACAGTGTGATGGTTTGCCTTTGGGATGTATCAGTGAAAGCTTTCAAACTGTATTTGTTTCATTTGGAATTTGGTATTGTTTTTTTGTTTTTTCTTTTCATTTCATTTTTTTTTTTTTACAGTGCTTTGAGTTATTACGCCCACATGCTGCTATAAAATTCCCTTTATGCAGAAAAGGTTGATAGCATTGAACCCTGGAAGAACCCTGGAAGAACCCTGGAAGAATGTAATTATTGCAACAGCATATCACGCACACACAAACGCACGTGAGCTCTCTCTCCCTCTCTCTCTCTCTCTCTCTCTCTCTCTCTCTCTCTCTCTCACTATCACACACACACACATACATATATATATGTATACAAATTAAATATCAGGTGTTTTACTATTAAATAATAATAATAATATCAATAATATATTTAAAAAAATAGGTAATTTACACACACAAACACACCACACACACACACCACACACACACACACACACACACACACATATATATATATATATATATATATATATATATATAAATGCATTTATTATTTTAATAATCTGTTCGGCTTATAAAATGATTAATATATGATTGTTACATAATAATTAGACTTGTATTTAACCCCGGAAGTTAATCATACAAAAGTCGAAAATATTTGGTTTAAAAAGTTATGATACTCACCTTGATGAATTTTTTTTTAACATGAAAATACTAATAAATCAATTTGACAGAATCAGTATAAAATAAATATATTTTCCTAAGAATTCGTTCCTAACAACCTATAGTGTTTTCTTCCTGGGTAACTTGTCACAGCCATGTTTACCATATACATTTCGTTCACCGAATCCAGATCTCTTCCAGACGTTTCAGTATGAGTTATCTTCTTTAAGCTCAAATTTCAAAATTTCGGACAGACACACACTTTTCAGCCATTCTGAAGATGAGATTTTGATCTCGAAATATTAATGTATAATAAATAGGTAATACCACAAAACTTCTTTCTTTTCTTTTAATTTAATAAACGCATTTTGACAGCTTTCAAGAGCTAATCATAAGTAAACTTATTTATAAATGGAACATTGTGTTTGTGTGTGTGTGTTTCCCCGTTAATTATAGACTCCAAAACGGCTGAACCGATTTTATTGAACATTTACACAATTGTACTATAAGCGTCTGCGTGTGTTCTTAGCTAGGTTTTGTGTTGAAGTACCCCCGATAAATATCGAAAATCGATAGTCGAAAAAATCGGGTTATAGAAGGAGTGGTCCGATTTTTATCAAATTTGATACACTCATAGACAAAGACATAAGAAACGACATTCAGAAGTCTCAAGGTTGCAGATCTTACAATAGTGCAGAAAATCGATTATATATATATATATATATATATATATATATATATATATATAAGGCACGTGTTTGTGTGTGTGTCTGTTTATCTGCTTGCATGTCTGTATTTTTTCAGCCCTTTTATTTTAGTTTTTGCTTCATGTTTGGCTCTAAGTAGGTATAATCGTAGTTCTTAGACTCAGCCATGATACCATTTACTCAGATAACTTATTTAGCCTTCAAAATTCAGTTTACGGCGAAAAAATCTATTAGATATCGATACTAGGAAATCAAAATTTGACTTACATCCATTCATTTTTCTTTCTACGGTTTCATTTTAACTGGGAACAACTATTGCTTTTTAGTCTTTCGTGCCAACGTTCAAAGAGTTTGAGCTCCAGGACCATGGATTAGTTTAAAAGCTTTCATTACACCCGAGCCACCCTAGGCTATACTGCTAGTACCTAATATATACAATACATCAAGCAAATTACAAAACTTAATTTTTTTATATATATTTTTCGGTTGTAACCAGGTATGGAACTCTTTCGGTCAAGTCAGTGAATACAACCAACGCTTTCATCAACTGGACCCTGTAGAGGAAAATGAGGTAACACATTTACACAGAATAAAGTCACCAAGAGTATAAATAGATACAGTTATTTCCCTTGATGCAGCTGTGTGCTTAGCAATTTACGTGTGTTGGTAACACTACACAACAAGTGATAAGATTAGTTCAGCTATTTTGATTCTGTTGTTCATTGAGACCTGATGTGTAATTTTCAAAATATTGCGACGGAATTGCATCAATATTGCAGTCAATCAGACTTATAACATTTAGTCAATATTTTGAGTCAGTTTATTTTCAAATTTACTAACAGTTACCTTAACACGCGCTAGTCAAGCCGACGCAATTTTTACATTTAAAATAAACTGATGTAATGAATATGTAATGAATATGCATACAAATTGGTTCCTGCGTACAGTAATGTGATTGGCTGGATTCAGCCATAAATACAAACGAAAGAGAAGACGTCCAGAGGTCTACCATTAAAAGTCTACAGGTCTTCGACGTCGATAGGTCTACAGGTCTAAAACTAGAGGTCTACCACTAGAGGTCTACAGGTCTTTGACCAGAGGTCTACATCCATAGGTCTACAGATCTACAACTAGGGTTCTACCACTAGAGGTCTACAGGTCTTCAACCAGACGTCTACGTCCATAGGTCTACAGGTCTACAACTAGAGGTCTACAGGTCTTCGAACAAAGGTCTAAGTCCATAGATCTACAGGTCTACAACTAGAGGTCTACCACGAGAGGTCTACAGGTCTTCGACCAGAGGTCTACGTCCATACGTCTACAGGTCTACAACTAGAGGTCTACAGGTCTTCGAACAAAGGTCCAAGTCCATAGATCTACAGGACTACAACTAGAGGTCTACCACTAGAGGTCTACAGGTCTTCGACCAGAGGTCTACGTCCATACGTCTACAGGTCTACAACTAGAGGTCTACCACTAGAGGTCTACAGGTCTTCGACCAGAGGTCTACGTCCATACGACTACAGGTCTACCGCTAGAGGTCTACAGGTCTTCGAACAAAGGTCTAAGTCCATAGATCTACAGGACTACAACTAGAGGTCTACAACGAGAGGTCTACAGGTCTTCGACCAGAGGTCTACGTCCACACGTCTACAGGTCTACAACTAGAGGTCTACCACTAGAGGTCTGCGGGTCTTCGACCAGAGGTCTCACGTTCATAGGTTTACATGTTTACAACTAGATATCTACCACTAGAGGTCTACACGTCTTCGAACAGAGGTCTACGTCCATATGTCGACAGGTCTTCGACAAGAGGTCTACGGCCATAGATCTACAGGTCTACAACTTGAGATCTACCACTAGAGTTCTACAGGTCTTTGACCAGAGGTCTACGTCCATAGATCTACAGGTCTACGACTATAGCTTTACCACTAGAGGTCAACAGGTCTTCGAACAAAGCTCTACGTCCATAGGTCTACAGGTCTACAACTAGAGGTCTACCACTGAAGGCCTACCGGTTCTTGACCAGAGGTCTACGTCCATACGTCTACGGGTCTACAACTAGAGGTCTACCACTAGAGGTCTACAGGTCTTCGGCCAGAGGTCTACGTCCAAAGATCTACAGGTCTACAACTAGAGGTCTACCACTAGAGGTCTACAGGTCTTCGGCCAGAGGCCTACGTCCATAGATCTACAGGTCTACAACTAGAGGCCTACCACTAGAGGTCTATAGGTCTTCGACCAGAGGTCTACGTCCATAGGTCTACGACTATAGATCTGCGGCTACTGACTATGCCTACATCTCAGGATACTGCATACGTACTAAATTGTCCTACTCGGTTACATTTGCCTAAACTGCTTAAGTACCTCGAATGATATATATATATATATATATATATATATATATATATATATCCCGAAAAGATATATATAAATATATATCTTTTCGGGACATATGATAAACTAACTAATCCTTGACATAGAATGAGTCAGATTTGTTAGTTAAAATCGACTAGTACCATTTAACTAAACCGCACATATATTTATACTGCATTTTTCTGTGATCAGTTAAAGATTTAGTTTTGAAAAAAGTAACTGAAAAATCATACAGGTGTGCGAGATTAATTTCTTAAAAAATTGTTTTTAATTATGCATAAAATTTATTAATGCATTTATTAACATAAAAATGAATATTGAATATTTTCATCTCATCACAATTTAATAGAATATTCAAAATAAACTAAATTAAAATATAATAATCATATAACACAATTACAGCGAACAATGCAAGCATAACAAATGAGATATTATGGAAACATCCTACATAGACACACGACACAGTGCGAGTCAGCATTAAAAGATAAGTAAGATTCTTAGAAGACCACTGTCAGGTTGAGAAGGTGGAAAGGATATACATATATTACAAGAGACAACAAGCTTTACATTGGCAATTGATAGGATATCATTGAGGTAAATAAGGAGACAGAAAAATGGACTGTAGAACTCTAGTGGCAGATCTCAAGTTGTAGACCTGTAGATCTATGTCCGTAGACCTCTTGTCGAAGACATGTCGACATATGGACTTAGACCTTTGTTCGAAGACCTGTAGACCTCTAGTTGTAGACCTGTAGACGTATGGACGTAGACCTCTGGTCGAAGACCTGTAGACCTCTAGTGGTAGACCTCTAGTTGTAGACCTGTAGACGTATGGACGTAGACCTCTGGTCGAAGACCTGTAGACCTCTAGTGGTAGATATCTAGTTGTAGACCTGTAGATCTATGGACTTAGACCTTTGTTCGAAGACCTGTAGACCTCTAGTTGTAGACCTGTAGACGTATGGACGTAGACCTCTGGTCGAAGACCTGTAGACCTCTCGTAGTAGACCTCTAGTTGTAGACCTGTAGATCTATGGACTTAGACCTTTGTTCGAAGACCTGTAGACCTCTAGCGGTAGACCTGTAGACGTATGGACGTAGACCTCTGGTCGAAGACCTGTAGACCTCTAGTGGTAGACCTCTAGTTGTAGACCTGTAGACGTATGGACGTAGACCTCTGGTCGAAGACCTGTAGACCTCTAGTGGTAGACATCTAATTGTAGTCCTGTAGATCTATGGACTTACACCTTTGTTCGAAGACCTGTAGACCTCTAGTTGTAGACCTGTAGACGTATGGACGTAGACCTGTGGTCGAAGACCTGTAGACCTCTCGTGGTAGACCTCTAGTTGTAGACCTGTAGATCTATGGACTTAGACCTTTGTTCGAAGACCTGTAGACCTCTAGCGGTAGACCTGTAGACGTATGGACGTAGACCTCTGGTCGAAGACCTGTAGACCTCTAGTGGTAGACCTCTAGTTGTAGACCTGTAGACGTATGGACGTAGACCTCTGGTAGAAGACCTGTAGACCTCTAGTTGTAGACCTCTAGTTTTAGACCTGTAGACCTATCGACGTCGAAGACCTGTAGACTTTTAATGGTAGACCTCTGGACGTCTTCTCTTTCGTTTGGAAGATCAGTCGCAAGGATTTAGACATTTGCAAGTAACTAACACAGAGCGAGAAGGCCCGCCAGCTCTACATCAAACTTGTGACCCCAAATGATATGGGATAGATAAAATTGATGATTATCCTCATAAACTAATCATATCTCTAAAATATTTATAAGCTTACTAGTGCACGGAAATCTAATTCCATTCTATATTTATTTTACACCATAGGCAGAATGCGTAGAATTATATATATATTTAATTATTTTACCTCAAGCAAAGCGTGAATACTACTAGTACACAGTAGTTCACAGGGAGTGAACGAAAAATAAAAGACTGAGTATGAGGAGTCTTTACGAAAAGAAGAAGATTAACGAATTCAAGATGATAGATCTTGGCGCCTGACATTGCATTTAAATTTATTAAGATTGTTCTTATCAGGGAAAAAATTAAACGGAAGGTAGTTTGTCGGGTGGGAAGTGCGAGAAAAGAAACTGTTAGAAGAGTTTTAAGTTTGAGTTTTGTTTAACGACATATCAAGTTCTGTGGGTTATTTAATTCGAAAAAGGTTGCGATTTAAAGTATTTTTTTAATGTTCAGTCATAGTGAGAAGTTCAATTTAGTCAGCTTTTAATGAAAATGTTTTGTCTTTATTATTTTTTTTTATTTTAGAAAACTGAAAATATCTTCTAGATTTGTATTCAAAATGTTTTGTTCAGAATAATTTTTTCCTTTAAAAGTGTATTGTTGGTAATATTTTTTTTCTTCAAAAATGTATATATTTCTATAAAAGTCTATTTTTATACTGTCATAGTGTTTTGACCCCAGTTTTAGGGTTAACTACTTTGCCCATAACTGGGACCCTAATAGGTGCTACCACTTCGGGTCACGGTGGACCTGGAAACAACAGCAATTAAGAGGTGGTTCCATGCTCTTCACAATGTCCCGATCAAAGATCTTGCTGCAGGTTGCAGTTTATCGTCATGCCCAGGACAAACGTTAGAGTAGAAGAGGCTGATTATTTAGCTATTTAAACAGTAAACAAGTGGGACCTAAGGCCAATCTAGTATCAAGCTTTAATTCATGTAGTCTAAGCAGAAGGGAAAAAAAGCTCCTCTTTGTAAAAAAAAAGATAGAGAGAAGCAACATCTCGTCAATGAGAAAATGAGTGAAGTCGAAACGCTAATCAGAATCTATACATTACAGATCCTCATTGGATGTTGTCAAGAACTTCGAGATGTAGTGCAGGAGGTCGCAGGCAGATATCGCAGCTCTATTAAACGCGGGGATGAATGGTAGATTTGTAAATGTACAAGATAGATTCTGAAAAGAATTTTTTTTTCTAGCACAACACAGTGACCCAACTTTCCATGCAGTAAATGCAGCTACTGCTCCGATGTAGTGGCTTTACATCAAGTCAGTTGAAAATGGTGAGGCCAAGAAGGTGTAATCTTTTAATTTTCCCTGAAGAGCAAAGGATCAGAATTTCACCAGTTGTTGTTACATTAATCTCCGTTAAAAGCAAGCGTACCTAGATTATAACTTGTAACATCACCAACGACGGGTTTTAGAGGCCAGCTTTCACTGCTATTAAAACCTGTCAAAAACAAAATGATATGGATGCATAACTTTCAGGAAATGCAATGATTTTTTCCAGTACAGAATTCCGGATATGCGTTGTAGTGATATGGATATCGAGTCGGAACGACAAATCGGGAGCCGAGTTCGAATTACAGTTGAATTCCTTGCATTCACTTACGCACAAATAACTTTAGGAAAGGTATTAATCCGTATCTTTCCTCCAGTTATAGGTTAAATAATAGGACATCTTGGGTTCTATAGCCTCAGTTGGCAACCAGTCTACCGCAGAAAAGAATGGAAAACCTACTGTGGGATAATTTTCGGCCCAGTCAATCATGTCACATTTGAGATATGATCGCCTAAAGCGTGTATCATGTATGGCATTTAACTGACAGAATTCCACTAGCATAGTTTAAAAATAACTTGAATGTGCATAAAAAACAGAAGATAATCTTGTATGTTGATTTTTAAAACAAGATGAGCAACCAGAGTTGCTACATATTCATTGTAGAAATATGCAATGGTTGAAAATTTGTCCGACCTCTCTATTCACACTTTGCCGTCGATTCATCTAAATAACATCGTGCCTTTACTCACTGTCCCTTAAGCTCTCAGTATTACCTGTGACTGTTGTTTGTTAACCCCTTTTACCTTATAATATGTCCCGGAAATTCCAAATATTTCATTCTGATTTTCATTATAAGCCTCTTTTAAACTCGGGGTTTCTTTTAAACCTCCTCATTGCTCATAAGTTTAGTCCATCATATTCTAACCATCCCGTATTACAAAAACCAATATCTGTCGTTGCGAGACTCTTCAGTCAGTTAAGTGCCATACGAGAAACACGCTTGGGCGATCATGTCTCGAAAGAAACATGACTGACTGGGCAGAAGATTATTTAATTAGTAGGTTGCCATTGCTTTCTGTGGTAGATTGGTTGCCAGCCAAGGCTATAGAACCCAATCTATCTTGTTACTTAACCCATAACTGGAAGAAAGAGACGGATTAATACCTTTCCCAAGGGTATTTGCGCGTAGGTGAATGCAATGAATTCAACTGGAATTTGAACTCGGCTTCCCGATTTCGCGTTCCGAGCCGATATCCACTGCACCACAACGCACATATTACGCGTCTCTAAAGAAATTGGACAGCACTCATTGCCATATAGAAAGACATATAAGACATAGCACATCAACAGTGATTTTCTTCCAATAATTAATGCAGCTCTTGAGATTTCCTGAAACAATTTAAAACTAGATACATCCAAATGCCAAACATTTTGCTGCATAATAATTTTACACATTACTCTTTATTCTAGCAACATCTTAGCTAATTCTATTATATAGAAAATAAAATTGGGATAATGTAACACTCCCACGGCACAGTGAAGGAAGGAGAGGCATATGAAAAGAGTAAATAATTTATTTCAAAATTCTGAACAAGTAGATTGTGGCCAAAACTTCAAACATTACAGTCTGGTTATGAAAGTGTAAATATTGATATGGGCATTAAATGACATGATTTTGTAGACAGAAATGACTAGTCTTTACCTACGGTCAGATACACCCCGAAAACTCATTGAATTTAAAGTAAAATTTCGTAATTATTGTTATCAGGTTATGCCTTACTACGTCTGAAAATCTGAAATGGAATGAAGATTCGGATCTTCTTCTTCTTCTTCTTCTTCTTATTCTTCTTCTTATTCTTCTTCTTCTTCGTCTTCTTATTCTTCTTCTTATTCTTATTCTTCTTCTTATTATTCTTATTCTTATTCTTATTCTTATTCTTCTTCTTCTTCTTCTTCTTCTTCTTATTCTTCTTCTTCTTATTCTTCTTCTTCTTCTTCTTCTTATTCTTATTCTTAGTCTTCTTCTTATTCTTCTTATTCTTATTCTTATTCTTCTTATTCTTCTTCTTCTTCTTATTCTTATTCTTCTTCTTCTTCTTCTTATTCTTATTCTTCTTCTTCTTCTTCTTCTTCTTCTTCTTATTCTTATTCTTCTTCTTCTTCTTCTTATTCTTATTCTTATTCTTATTCTTCTTCTTCTTATTCTTATTCTTATTCTTCTTCTTATTCTTCTTCTTCTTCTTCTTCTTCTTCTTCTTCTTTCTACCTTATTACTTTAGGCCAATGGTGATCATAGCTCTCAAAATTTTCTTATCTTTTGTAGTTTTTAATACCAATTGCCTTTCTTTCCATCTCTCACAAACTTTATTTCGCCATCCATTCGTTCAAGTTCGTCACGTAGCCCGTGCGTACTTTCCTCAGCCTAATTCACATAGAATCTTAATACAATTATGAGACGACATATTAGCAAATACGCTAAACATCCAAACGTAGTTACTTCTATTTATTGTCTGCCGTGTCTCTCCTGGTCATTGGTGATCATGGCTTTCCACAGTTTCCTAAGTTTTTCACATGTAAGTAGGCTTTGAGTTTTCACTTACTGTTTTCCAATATATTTAAAAAAACTTATGTAGTTTACTCGCTGATTCCCTCTGCTTATCTTGCCTTGAATCTGTCCTGCGGGTATTAGATTTTCTAATTCTTCATTCCTCATGAAACTTCAACTTACAATTTGTGCTAAGCATATTTGTCCTTCTTTTTTTCATAGTCACTAAGAAATCTAATGTTACTCACATGTTCAGTGTACGATATTCTCAGCATCCTTCTGTAGAACCACATTTCTTCTTTATATTGCTCTCTTAAAATTTTATTTAATATAAGAAAATTCTAAATTCTCAAATCGTGTAGTTCAATTAATAAATAAATATGTATTGTGCAAACTAGTAGCGAAAATGTATGAAGTGTTTAATACTAAATATTACGTGAAGATATTCATAGTTTTTATATTCGAATTAAGCACCATAAGTTACAAAAAATAACATGAAATAATCAAAATTACATTCCAATCTATGACTGTGTTACAAACAGCAATCCAAAGAATCGTGTTTGTGTTTCCAACCATTTATACATCTCGCGAAAACAAAAATTGTACCAATGTAGCTTCAAGAAATACTTACACGGAACTGGGCAAATACGAACCACCAACTGATAGTCATTAGCACCTTCGAAAATTGAACTACTGTCACGTCCGCTTCAGGCTGAACAGTCTGTTTGAAGCCAGTCATACAACCATTTGAATCTGGTGTATCTCATTATAATGTAGGTGCGAATTCAAAGAAGTCGTGCCAAGTCATCACTGCCTGCTTAGTCACGTTGTTAATGCGAATTGACTCCGGTGGTTATGTCCGGGTCCCTACTTTCATTAAACGGTTTTCTTCAAGAAACAGAAAGAAAAGTGTAGAAAGGATAATATCTATCTAATCTAAACTTATTTCTAAATGGAACTTTCTCTCTGTGTGTGTCCGTTACCTATAGACTCTGAAACGGCTGAACCGATTTTCTTAAAAATTTAAACAGTTGTACTATAAGTGTTTGCGAGTGTTGTTAGATCGGTTTTGTGTCTAGCTACTCCCGATAAATAAAGAAAATCGATAATCGAAAAAATCGGGTTATAGAAGGAGTGGTCCGATTTTAATCAAATCTGATACACTCATAGACAAAGACATAAGAAATGATATTCAAAGGTTTCAAGGTTGCAGATCTTACAATAATGCAGAAAATCAATAATATATATATAAATATATATATATATAATATATATATATATATATATATATATATATATATATATATATATATATAGATATAAGGCACGATGTTTGTGTGTGTATCGGTTTATCTGTTTGTATATCTGAATTTTTTTTCAGTCTTTTATTTTAGTTTTTGCTTCGGGTTTGGCTCTAAGTAGGTATAATTGTAGTTCTTAGTCTCAGCCAAGATAGCATTTACTCAGAGGACTTATTTAGCCTTAAATATTCAGTTTACGATGAAAAAAAATATTTAATATCGATACCAGGAAATCAAAATTTGGCTTACATCCATTCATTTTTCTTTCAGTCTACGGTTTCGCTTTAACTGGAAACAACTATTGCTTTTTAGTCTTTCGTGCTAACCTCCAAAGTGTCTGAGCTCCAGGTCCATGGATTAGTTTTAAAGATTTCATTACACACGAGCAACGCCGGGCTATACTGCTAGTACCTTAAATAAATATACTCATATAACTTACTGTGCAAGCATGACCAAATGCTTTATCTATGTAAAACGTGCGTGATCTTGCTTTTTTTTTCATGATTGCTTTTCAAAATGATGAGCAAAAAATATAAAGAAGTCATTTCAGACCTTAGCTATATGGTCATGGAGGAGAAAGTTAATGTGTATAAAATAAAAGTCAAATGAAATTATCATAATATACACTGGTTATTTTTTTACATTCAAGTAGAGTGCTTTTGGACACTAACTAAGGAATATTATGACGTGCCTTAACGGAAGCGACTCTTATTAAGAATATATCAGGGCAGGATGTTAGAAATAGGTTGTGGAAGTTCGTCTCATATCCCGTCGCATCTGATGGGTTTTTCGATGTTATGGGTTATTTCATATTCGGTGGAGAAATCTCTGCAATATCAGTTTCCTCCGCTGATTTTATTCGAATAGACGAATCACTCTTTGTGGTGAATACTAAAATCCCAGCAGATATGAACGCTATTGTATCGAATGTAATGATACAAAGTTTCAAAGGACTGATACGATCATGTGGCTTGTAGAATTATGGAAGAAGTTGTGAATCGCGCAGTGTTCTAATACCGCGTCATTATTCATTACAACACATGCAAACACAAGCTGACATCACATGCTCTTCCCCAAGTGGTCACCCATCTAGGTATTGATTAAGAGCGACATTGAGTAAATTTGGAATCTTGCAAGAACTTCCGTTTTAAATTGATATGATCGTAAGTCGTATGTTATTCTAAAAACTCACTAAATACACCGATGCAAAATATGGGCTAATATAATAAATATATTAATAAGATAATAATCAATCACCACCGAATCTGATAAGCAATCTCAGCTTACAAATATGATATAATTACAGCATATTGTTCTTATTCTATGTGCCCTGTCCTTTCAGGACGTAGGCGATCATGGTTTTCCACGTCTCCCTATCCCGGGTGGCTCTTAGCACGCTTTCGCCTGTTACACCACGCAACACTCGTTCCATCATCCACCTGATTAAGTCCTTCAAATATGTTATCCGCTGCTTTTCCCTGTCTCTTTTTCCCTCTATCTGTCTTGTTAGTAACAGGTTCTCCAAGCCTTCTTTCCTCGTTGCATGTGCCAGGAACTTTAGCTGTCTTTTCCTGATGCTCAGTATTAATTTCATTTTCGTTTCCATCCTTTCCAAAACCTCATAATTTCTCACATGTTCGATCAATGATATTCGCAGCATCCTTCTGTAGAACCAAATTTCAGCTGCCTCAAGTTGTTCCTTCATCTTCGAAGATATTGTCCAATATTCACTGCCATATTGAAGAACCGACATCACATAGCAATCCAGTACTATCTTCTTTGTTTCTAGCGAAATTGTCCTGTTTCTTAATAATTTACTCAATCTGTGGAATGCTTCCTTTGCCATGCCAATTCGCTTTCGGGTCTCTGTATCGCACTTTCCGTCTTCTGTTAGAACACTTCGACACAAAACCTAGCTGAGAACACTCGCAGACGCTTATAGTATTATATATGTCAATTTTCAAGAAAATCGGTTCAGCCGATTCGAAGTCTATAGTTAACGGACACACACACACACACACACACACACACACACACACACACACACACACACAAAGTTCCATTTATAAGTCAGTTTAGATTTAGATAGTTTACCAGTACTGTTTCTAATGAGAGTATCAGATTTTTTTTCAAATTTTTCAATCCGTGGGCTCCAATTATAACTGGAATAATTGTTGTCCTCTATTTAAAGATCCATGTAGTTAGATAGTTTTTAGATCTTCAAAGATGCATTAAAATGCAGAAACTTTGATGTCAATAAGAAAGCACGTTCATTTTTATCATGATATCTAGACGATTAGCTTTTAATATTCTGTCTGTGTATATTCCAAAGTCCCATAAAATTCTTATAGTGTGACTGTCTCTGTAACCTTGTCTGGTTGATGTTAATATCAGCTTCTTGGATTCTGTTCCCGAAGAAAAATTTCCAGTGCATACATTGACCAATTTTGTATATTCAGTAAGTATTAACACGATGTAACCTGATACAAGATGGTAAATTATTTCTTTATATTTATCAATTTAGTGTTAACACAATTTTCAATATCGACATTTAGTAATTTCTAATTAGAAAGTACTGTTCTTCGCCAACAAAAATTGAAAATTCGGTTTAGGCTTTTAATCCTGTACTACGTAACCACAGATAGGCATGATAGTTTTATTTCAGTTTATTTGTTACGACATTGATTTAGCCATAAACAGGCTTAGCTTGCCATCATTTCTGAAGTTGATACACAGCATTTGTATTTGCTTTCTTTATTTAGGTCATTTGCCGCTGCGGTAGATGTTTTATGGCTCACTGGCACGTCTTCATCTACTTGAAATTCCTTTTTAAATGTGTTAGATTTCTTTATGTCTTAACTATTTTTCTTATTTCTTTCGTGTTCTTTGACACAGATAATCGAATCGTCTTAATTACCAGGTATCTTTAAAGACCAATTGTTCTAGTTGAAGTAATTCTCTGCCAGCTATGGATCTGGACCCATTGAAACAATTAACATCAGCCTGAGGATGATGCATATGGTGTCAAGAGAAGTTTCATCGTTCTGAAATCCATTCACTTAATATATACTGTGGTTCAATTAAGGAAGCTAAATTATTATTATTATTATTATTATTATTATTATTATTATTCATCGATGAGTTTACACAAAATATTATGCTCGTTTGTTTGTTGACCTACATCTTGCGAACTAACTAACTGAGGAAGTATTACATATGTCTGAAAGCTCTTTATTGTTAAACCAAGAATCGTTGAGCACCTCTTTTTTAATTGTTAGTGGTTGAGATCAAATTAGATCAATATTCTCATTATATTTGAACTTATGTTTGTGACGATTTCACTAATTTTGTTACAGTATAGTTTCAGTCCTGGTACAGATTGCGAAAATCTTCCATTTTTCTTTCATTTTTTCAGTCAACGCAATGCTCTCTGTTTAATAAGTGATTAATTTTTATATAATACTTTAGTTAAACAATGATCTATTTTTCGTTCAACTAGATTAATTTTTTTCAAATTTTTTCACTGTATATAAATTTTTCTTTGCTGATTTAAAAAAAAATTAAATTAAATAAATAATCACGAATATTATTTTTCTAATTGAGTTGGAAAGTAAGATGCTTCCTCTACAATATTTTATATATACTGATGTGGGAAAAAGAACGATTTGTCTTCTATGATTTTATTTGAAATCGAGTAAAGACTAAATGACTAATATATTGAAACTATTCATCGAATTGTATCTGTCGTGAATCCACGTCTCTTGGGCTGTTTGAAATCTCATTCTCTTAAAATACGATTAAGTTATATTAAGAGTGTTTAAATTTATACAAATATTTACTTCTTAACCTGACAAAAACAATTGTCAGAAATCGCGATAAAATGTATACGGAATCTAATAACTAGTTTGGTACTTGAGAAAATTATTTTACTAATATTAATCAAAATCTGAAAGGAAGAGATCTCTCTTTCTACGAAAATAAAAATGCTGCTTAGTTGTAAGCTTTCATTGATTAAAAAAATGATTTTGATAAAATAAAAATAAAACTGTTTTTACAGCTATTTATATGAAGCTGATATGAGTGCCTCATTAGATAATATTTTCATTTCTCGGCTACTGAGTGTGTTGATGACAAAGCAAAGTTAAACAGAGTGAAAGGTCAAAGCACGTCAGATTTAATGATGGTTACGCCAAGGGGGGATGCTGATTCGACTTTTCTAAGATTTACGAAAAGGTCTTAAATAAATAAACATATTGTTTAATAAATAAATAGGATGTTTCCTCAAATATGTTTATTCACTAAAAAATAACGTTTAAATTAATAAACGTATCTCGGGTTAATAAATGAATATCCACCAATTTCTTTACAAATTGTTTTGTATACGCTAGGACACGATAATGAGTAGATGTGTTTATTTCTAGAGTAAGATAAAAATCTGTGTTTAACATCAATATTAATCCTTGCTTAGTCATCGATGCACCCTGTAAACGAAATAAAAAAGCACGTTCGATCCAATGACGGTTTTGGCAAACCTACCTGCTGTAGTATGCATATTTTTCTCTGATAAGATTTCACGTATAATTAACTTAGTAGAGGATAATAAATAAATGTACTACTGTTTGCTAAATAAGCAAAGTGTGTATACATATACAAGTATTCCCTAAAAATAACGCTTGAGCAATTAAATCTGTAGGATTAATAAAAAAATCAATCCCTTTCTTTACAATTTATATATATATATATATATATATATATATATATATATAGAGAGAGAGAGAGAGAGAGAGAGAGTTATGTATCAATTGTAGATTGCGACACGGAAATTTCTATGTTTCGAGATAGATTCTCATCATCAAGCAATGTTGGTGTTAGTTGTGCGTGTCTGCACAACTAACATCAACATATATATATATATATATAGCCATCCGCAGAAAGATCTGCTTCGCTGTATCACAGCTCATCAGTACGCTTAGACTCCGATTGCTTTTTAACCCAGGATTGAAACCCGACTGAATTGGCGTCAGTCGGCGATTCTACCTCTAGGCTATGGACTCTATATTTAAGAAATTTTCAGAAAAAAACGGAAATAATTATCTTTAATTATCAAAGTAAAGTATTAAATAAAAAATAATAGGAAAATGTAGACATTCGAACAAATATTTTCTTTTGCTACGTAAATAAACACAATAAAAACAAAAAACATATGAACACAACACAACACAACGCAAACCCAAACTACCACATACAAATAAGAATAGAAAAATAAGATACTCAAGAAAGGTAAAAAACAGAAAATAATATAACAATGACCAAACCGAAAAATAATTACACATAATGCGAACAAACATAAATGACACAGTACCTTAACCGGTCGTATATTCTAATGCGGTAATAAAAAGTTAACTCAAATCAATAAAAGAGGCCAACATAAATCACAAGAAAAACAATTCATTATAAATGAATTAAGCGGACATCTATTCAAACACAAAATAAAAAGCAATAAAAAAAATCAAACAGTCACATAATACAAAGTAAATAATCTGCATATATAAAAGTCAATCAGTGGGTCTGTGTGAATGTTCCCAATGCACTTTTACATTTTTTAAGCTACGCCATTCAAGCTTTTTAGGGACACATATTTGCAGGGAAGCCAGGTCGACACATACTGTTTGAGTTCAACGATTTTTCTTTTCACACTTTTTGGCCAATACAGCCAATTGTTTACCTTTGCTCCGTAAAACATCTAACATCTAAGATGATTGCTGTATTACGTGACAGCAAACAAATCACACGTATCAAACTAAAATAATTTTATTTAAAAAATGCCTTTACATTTCATCTTTATTCGAACGTTTTAAACATTCATTTGGTCAACAAAATAATGTGAATATTTTTCCCCGTAATTTTGAAACAAAAGAAATATAAAAAAAAGTGTTTTTTCAAACAAAAACAAAATATGTAAAAAATGTGCCAATGGTTAATTTAATTATTTAAGTCTTTTTTTTTCAGATTTAATATTTCAGAATTTTTTTTTAAAATAAAGCATTAATGTAACATTTTCCTCTAAAATTGAATGTCTACATTTTTAAATATTCTTCGAAAATTTCTGAACTGAAAGCGTAATAGTTTTATATTTCTACATTTTAAATATTATTAAAAAATATCTGAAGTGAGAGCGTAATAGTTTTTATATTTCCAGATTTTTAAATATTCTTCGAAAATCTCTGAACTGAGAGCGTAATAATTTTTATATTTCTACAATTTGAAATATTCTTTGAAGATTTCTGAACTGTGAGCGTAATAGTTTTCATAATTCTAATTTCAGTAATACAAAATAAATAATTTTTAATTTTATGTTAAATTCATTAAGTACACAAAAAGTGTAAATATTTTCTTTCATGATTTTGAAACAAAAACAAACGCAATGTTGTTTAAAATGTCACACAAAACATCAAATTCCGTTTACGCAAAACAAAAGAAAATAGATTTTTTAATGACGTATTTTAACAATTTTAAACAAAAAAAATTATGTAATTATTTTTTATATAATCGAGTCCTACTACAAAAAGGTTCTGAGTTGCACGGGCAACGCCGGGTTATGATGCTAGTACAATATAAAAGGCAAAAAACACAACTAAAGCATTCAAACACAGTTAACCACCTGTAGATCATTTACATACCAAAATATCAAATTACACCTAACTTCAATAAAAAGATAAAATTTGTGATTTAAGAAAAGTCTACAAATTTATTCTTGACCAGTGAAGACTTCATAACAGTGCTTTCAATGTCAGCGGGACACACTTCTCTGCGTTAATCGTATTAACGCTCTATCTTTATTTCTATATAGAGTATTTTGCAAACAAAAACTTGCTTGAAAAATATCTTTTTGTCAATAAACCACTGAAACAACAACGATCTTGGCACTATGCATTGTCACAAGTAAATAATATATATATATATATGAATAAGGAACGAAGAAAAAATTAACAACGTTCAAAACATTAATTTCAAACAGTGCTCAATATGAAATAGAGCTTTGAATATTCATTATAAATTTTAGTTTAGAACATGTACAAGGTATCATCTACTACAAAATGTGCATTTTGCTTTGACATTTTATATATACACTCTTACCTCTAAATTTACCTTTATTTCATACTATAAATTGGGATTTAATTAAAGTTTTATATAAAAAAAAGAGATTTCCTAAATTTTAAATTAAAGTTAAATATTAAAAAATATATCAAATATAAAAACTAAATTTAAATACAAAAATATTTGTATCCGTATACTTCACTAATACAGGTATGTTTACCAAATATCAATTCTTCTCCTTTTTAGCCCATCCTCCCCTACTCCTCCTATCCCATATTCTTCTTCTTCTATGTGCCCTGTCCCTTCAGGACGTAGGCGATCATGGATCTCCACGTCTCCCTATCCCTTGTGGCTCTTAGTATGTTTGCTCCTGTTGCTCCTGGCAACCCCCGTTCCGTCATCCACCTGATCAGACTCTGCAGATATGTTATCCGCTGCCTTCCTCTGTCTCTCCTTCCTTCTATCTGACCAGTCAGTATCAGGTTCTCCAGGCTCTCCTTCCTCATTGCATGTCCCAGGAACTTCAGTTGTCTCTTCCTGATGCTCAACATCAATTTCCTTTTTGTTGCCATTCTTTCTAACACTTCGTCGTTGCTTGTATGCTCAGTCCACGATATCCGTAGCATCCTTCTGTAGAACCACATTTCGGCCGCTTCCAGTTTTGTCCTCATTTTCGATGATATTGTCCAGCATTCACAGCCGTACTGAAGAACTGACATCACGTAGCAGTCTAGCACTCTTTTCTTCGTTTCTATTGAGATTTTCCTGTGTGTTAGTATTTTGCTCATCTTCTGGAACGCGTCCTTTGCCATGCCAATTCGCCTTCGGATCTCCGTGCCGCACTTTCCATCTCCTGTTAGAACACTTCCTAGGTACTTAAATTCTTGGACTTGTTTGATTCTGTTATCCCCCACCTGTATTTGGCATTTTGGGTTGTATCTTTTGCTGATGGCCATGCACTCAGTTTTCTTAAAGTTTATTTGTAGTCCCTTCTTGTCACTCTCCACTGCTACTTTCTGTATGAGATCTTGCAGTTTCCTTTCCGTGTCCGCAATCAGTACTGTATCGTCCGCGTATCTTATGTTGTTCAGGTTGTGGCCTCCAATAACAAATCCTGGTGTGTCATCTAGGGTCCTCAAAATATTCTCGCTGTATAGGTTGAACAAATCCGGTGAAAAGACACATCCTTGTCTTACGCCTTTTTCTATCTTTGTGTATCTACTGAGGTCGTTACCTGTCCGTATGCAGGCCGTTTGCTGCCAGTAGAGATTCTTGATTATTCTTATATCTTTGCCGAAAATGTCGAGGTTGCCTATCATTTCCATCAATTCTTTGTGTCGTATTTTGTCGAATGCTTTCGCGTAATCAATGAAGCATAGGTACAAGTCTTTCTTCATTTGTAATGCACTTTCAGAGAGCATCCTAATCATGAATATGGCGTTCCTTGTTCCAGTGTCTTTGACGAACCCGCACTGTTCCTGCCCTATCTCTGGCCTGATTCTGCTTCTCGCTCTATTCATCAGGATTCTGACAATCAGTTTACATTTCCTTATTGTTTCTCCTTGTTAAACACAAAGGACTAGCCATAAAGTCTGTAAAGGACCACACCTTATTATTATGGTTAAATCTGTCTATAAATTTTTCAACATATACATTAATCAGCTCTCTCCTCTACCTGTTCCCTCTTTTCGTTCAAATTCTAACTTAAAACCTACAACTCTGATTTCCCATTTTCCACCCCACTTACTTCTCACACATAATTCGCCAATATAAGGTAAAGAATTTTCTATCTTCTATTCACTCTACCTGAAGAGACATTGTCCTTTCAATGTCGAAACAAAATGTACATTTTGTAGTAGATGATAATTTGTACATGTTCTAAACTATAATTTATAATCAATATATATGTATATATATATATATATATATATATATATATATAGGTTGCATTGATTAATGATATTATGAATTTCGCAAAAATCAAAATAAGACTGATATCTTATTTTAGCAGATATATTTGCTAACATAACGCAAAAATATCTAAGAATACAAGAGTAAATGTACCCAATATAATCAGCATCGACATCAACCTTATCACCCAACAGACTTAAGGAACTCCTGCAACTCTTCCGAACAATCTCTTTGTTTAAGATAGTGTATGCTGCCATAATCCTAGCTTTCAGTTCAACTTTAGTGTAATAAGATGTTTTGTTAGCCCCTCCCTAGCTACATCTTCACAAATAATAATCATAGGTGCTGCAGTTTGGGAAGTTAGGGGGACAGATTTAAGAGATAATATGTCGCAGAAATTGTCTGACAGCCATGACTATGTTCTCCTGATTGTGTAGCATGATGCAGAGATCTGTTGGCAGATATTGGGTCTTCCAGCAGCCACCCTCTTGACCCGGAATAGCACTACTTCATCAAAGCACTTGGTGTGGTCTCCGTGTTGATTCTGGGGCGCTGTGTGAAGATGAATAAAGGCATAACTTCGCCGTCATTAGCGATCACTCCAAACACTTTCGTAATCACCATTAGACTTACTCAATACCACCAAGTCTGCTCTGCCATCTGATTGGCATCCAAATGTTTGAATTAGAGTTTCTAACGCGAATTTCATACAGTACAGCATGCACTTTCCAGATTTATGTCGGAAATAATTGCTTTATGAGGCTCTATTTTCCAAGGTGCCCCACTGACCCAACTATCCTGTGCATTGACAAAATAAAAAACTCATACACGAAATTAAAAATATAAAATGGTGATAATTTACCCATCGAACCATATATATATTAAAATAATAGTTTGTAGGTTTTGATAGTATTTCATGTATATATACATGTATATTACGAAGATTAACGAAATGGTCTTTAAACAACCGACAATTAGAAATGATTTGTTTGAACATCATTTTTGATCGATACTCGTATATCTATATATATCTAGATATTCTGTTTATAATCAAGCAGTATAATATATTTATTTCTACCGGCATGATTATTTACGATTAATGGATGCAAAACCTCACAACTCTAGCATCATTTCTTCATTGTAAGCGCATGAGATATTCCGTTCGCACTCGTATTTATTCCAAACAATTAATAAACGATAATTGTAACGAAAATGTGTAAATCCTGCCGAATGACACATTTTTGTAACAAAAGTTTATCGTAAATTATCAGGTCGGTATAAATAAATATATAATGCTGTTTGATTATAACACAGAATATCTACTTAAATAGGAATATTGGGCAAAAACAATGTTCAAACAAATCATTTCATACATGTATATAATATTCATAAGTGTAAATTTTACAAAATAAAATAACTAAATGCTCTCCTTTAATATACATTTGATTTATTAATTGTTTAGAATAAATACGAGTGTTAACAGAATATATTATGCGCTTACAATGAAGAAATGATGCTAGAGTTGTGAAATCTTGTATCCATTAACTTAAACTCTTTTTATAAATAACTGTATTTTTTCTCTCTTGTTAAATTCATATGTTTATCCTGTTTGTCAAGACTTTCATCATCAACAGATATGCAGTCATCATCTATGTAATACTGGTTCACGACCATTTTTTTTTCATTTGATATTGAAAAACAGATGATTGTCAGAAAAAGAGCTTCCATGGTTCCTACGATTTTAAGTGTAAAATTTAACTATTACATACTTTTAACTTTTTCATACAGTAACTCCTATTTTGAGTGGTTCATTGATTTTGTATTACGCGATTAACTGTAAAAATGAATTTTATAAGTTTTCAACACTCATTGTATATACTGAAGACAATATAACCAGAGGGAGACAGCGAGTAAGTTACGTAATGCGACTGCGTGAAATGATGGAATGGGAACACAGAAGGTTTGGAAGATGGTAAAACACGATCGCTCATAAATTACAGAAACTAGCAATTAAAAAAATGATTGCATCAAATTTCAAAGAATCCTTCCGGAAGAGTATTTTTATTTAATTCCATGGAAACTAAAATAAAGACAGCGGCTTTAATATTACATTTTGGCATGTTTTTGTCAAAGATAAAACAAAGGCGATTAAAGAAACATAACACAGCCCTAAGATTGCATTACAATAGACTCGTTAATGACCGAAACCTGCAAGAAATGTATATTGAGAGTGTAAAATCGGAAAAATTTGAAACGGAAGCTCAAAGTGAGACACACTAAGTGTTACCCTGACGACATCATTCCAAAGGAAAAAGCACATCGGAAGAAAAATGAGAGGATCACTGAAGAGATTCTTGATTTGATGCGAAAAAGACAAACAGTTACTCCCATTAACTATACATATACAGCAGAAGCGACGCTAATGAGGAAATGTGTTACCGATCGTCTGTAGCCAGATCCACATTTGTTTCAAGCAATCGCCGATAAATCGATGGTTCCATTCTGGCGATAGCAATGAATTCAGTTACATCATTCTTTTCTGTTATTTAAACATTTGTTTCTTTTTTTTTAATCGTATCACCCCGAGCAAGCCGGTGATGCCACTGATGTGAAGGGGGCTACATTACAGTAAAATGATTAGAGAGTGAAGAGAAAGAAGAACGAATTAGACAGGAGCAAGATAATGATAGGAATACAGGTGTGATGACAGTTGCAAAGCTGGAGAGAAAGGAAAGGGTATACAGGGTGATGTAGCAAGAACAGGGTAAAGTGGTTAAGAGATTAGTATTGACTTTGCATTTAAATTCCTGGAGATTGTAGCCCTCAGGAAAGCAAGAATAAGGAAGCGAGTTCCACAGGCAGGAAGTGCGAGAACAGAAGCTGCAGGAGTAGAATTGTCGTCTGCATTTGGTTGATCTAACTGTGAATGGGTGAGACCCAGTTGCCAGTCTGGTTGCACGAGTAAACACCTGTTGGAGGGGCACCAGTGACTTAAGTTCGTTGGAGCAGAAGCCTTGAAAGTATTTATAGAACAGACAGAGGGATAATACACTAGTATAATAATGTTTTGTTTCGGTGAATATCTTATATTTCCAGATGTTTCTTTTTGATTTCAAATCAAATCACTTTCTTTTTGCAACCCATCTAGGAGAAAGAAAACTCCCAAAAACAACCCGCAATTCATGGTGTTAATCGTGCCTTGGAATGAATGACTGCTGCATCTTGAGGTCGAGTACGGTAACCTACAGGCTTTTAAGCCATATCTGTAAAAGACCGTAATTCAATAAGCTGGGAAGCTTTGGGTGGACTTTTCGAAGAGGGTGTCGTTTCTGGGAACAATACTAGAACTAAAACCAAGCTAAAATCTTCAGTACGAATAAACAGGGAGGCCGTCTGTCAGGATGGTCAAAAATGTTTCATAGAAAGAAATTCCTACACAAATACTGAATCTTTAAGTTCCCAGAAAATCACAGTGATGACCCTACGAATTCTCCATCTATATCCATAACTAGTCATTTAAAGAATGAAAATTGCAATGTTCTTGCGAGGAGTAAAAAATCGTTATGGCTGAAGATTTGCACTGACCTCAGCTATACACCATTCGGCAAATATTTGACATTTGGCGAGAAAAAAAGGACAAACAAGTAGAAAGTGCACTGACGGAAATAAACTAGTCAATGTAAGAAGAAACCTATTGACAGATGCTGTAATTAAAGAAAAAAAGAAAAGAAACTGCAACCAGAATAGATTAATCAGCAGAACATGAAAGGGAATCAGAAATAGACATAAAAAGTACTAACATCACACAAACGGCAGATCTTAATGAAGAATCTGAGATACAAACCAATCACAATGGAGATAATGTAGAAAGTTTTGAAGAGATAGAAAGGCGTGACTCTTAGTCGATCACAAACCAACAATAAAACGAGTCCAAAACACATTGAACCGAATCATTTTACGGAAAATTAAAATAGCATAAAAAAACCGAGGAAGAAAATATAAGACATAAAAGTCAGACATAAAATAGTAACATGGAGGAAAGAGAACGACTCCCAAAATTGCAACCAACAAAGCATAAACTCAAAATTATCTAACTTAACAACGCAGCACTCAAATTCATTCTGGATAAAGACATTCAATGAAGCAAGATATACATCAGCAATGGCAGCAACTAAAAGAATAAAGTTTCACAGACATGAAGATACCGCCTGGAAAAGAAAAATATTGAAAGAATTGAGCAACTTAGAAACGAAATATCTCGATATCTCGATATACTCGATGAACTAGCAAGAGGAATAAATATAAGAACGTGAAAAGTCTGAAGATTGAAAATAAAAAACGAAATTAGGAAGGAAAACATTTCTGTAAGTTAAAGAAAAATAAAGCCAACAATACTACTGAGGGTTTAAAGAATCATGCGCTATAAAAAAAAACAAGCTTCAACAGAACGAACAATATCTTTCAAACCGATGCAAAGAAATTTTACGGAGAAAAGTGTAAACAAAAAAATTTCAGCGTCTCCACCCCTTACAACAAAAGAATTATTTATACAGCTCTGTGTAAAACTTTGGGTTTGCCCTAAATAATATAACAAAGCAGATTGGATTATGCAAGAGATGGAACGGATGGAAAATAAACCAAAACGAACATGGGCAAGAATCACAGAAGAGAATTTTGAATGTGCACTGAAAAATGCACAGAAATAGAAATTTCCAAGAATAGATGATATTCCTTATATTTGGTTCTATTGTATAAGTTTTGCATATGCGTTGTGGTTCAGTAGATATCGGCTTGGAACAAGAAACCGATAGGAAACGTATCAATCTATGTCTTCCCTCCAGTTATAGGTTAAATAACACGATAAGATTAGGTTCTATGGCCTTGAGTGGCAACCAATCTACCGCGGAAAGTAATGGCAACATACTGCGCAATAATCTTCTGCCCAGTCGGACATGTAACTTTCTAGACATGATCGCCCAGATGTGTATTAACTATGTCACGTAAATGCCTAATTCTTAATTTTTTTCTTAGGAAATTAAATTCTACTGACAAAATTCGTTTTATTATTTAAACACCTGACGCATTTGGGAATACAAATTATTTAAACACCTGACGCATTTGGGAATACAAATTATTTAAACACCTGACGCATTTGGGAATACAAATTATTTAAACACCTGAAGCATTTGGGAATACAAATTATTTAAACACCTGACGCATTTGGGAATACAAATTATTTAAACACCTGAAGCATTTGGGAATACAAATTATTTAAACACCTGACGCATTTGGGAATACAAATTATTTTTTAAACCGTTTAGCATCTTTTACCGAAAATCTATTCCGAATAGTAAAAGAAAAACTGCAATCAAAATGAAATTATTTAATTAGAATTTTTTTTTAATTGCTTTAATAAATAATATAAATTTCAGACATTATATTCAGAAGAAAAATAATTTATGTGCGTTGTGGTGTATTGGATATCGGCTCGGAACGAGAAATCGGGGAGCCGACTTCGAATTCCAGCTGAATTCATTGCATTCACTTACGCGCAAATACCCTTGGGAAAGGTATTAATCCGTCTCTTCCTTCCAGTTATGAGTTAAATAACAGGACAGATTGGGTTCTATAGCCTTGGTCGGCAACGAGTCTACCGCAGAAAGTAATGGCAACCTACTGCGGGATAATCTTCTGCCCAGTCAGTCATGTCACCTTTGAGACATGATCGCCAAACGTGTATCACGTATGGCACTTAACTGACTGAGTGTAATTTAAAAAAAAATGTTTTAATTTGATTTTGTTTTTGTTTTTGTTTTTGTAATCATAATAATTTATAAAGACATGATCGCCCAAGAGTGTATCACGTATGACACTTAACTGACTGATGTAAATCTTCTTTCTTTTCGATGTTCTGTATCAGTTCACATCTCTTTATCACTATTGGCTCTTAGCACGCTTTCTCCAGTTCCACTACCCAAGCCGCGTTCTGCCATCCATTTGCTCTAGCCCATCAAGTATGTTAAGGGTGACTTTGCCCTGTGTCTGGTCTGTGAGTATCAGATACTTCAGGCCCTGCTTCTTCATATGTCCCGGGAACTTCAGCAGTCTTTTCCTGTTGTTAAGTATTAGTTTCCTTTTCGTTTTCATCCTAAAACCTCGTCGTTGCTCATATGGTTGGTCAATGGTATCCTCAGCATACCGCTTACAAAAAACTAGCTGAAGTAATTCAAGAATTGCATAATGATCTTACTGTGAAATATGTGTCGAAATATTTTTTAACATGGTCAAACATTGTTTGTCTATATTTCTGAGATGCGGTAGTATTTACACTATTTACACTATTCGGATTATTGTCCTCATCTTTGTTTCCATTTGTACAACGTTTCGGCCGTTGGATGCTGCGGCCTTCTTCAGGTGCTAGGAATTTTGAACCAAACTCTTTATTACAAGAGGCTTCACGCTCGGAATGAGAATGATATACCCCAGTGATTGTAATAATGGGTTCGGTTCGAAGTTCCTAGCACCTAAAGAATGTTGGAGCTTACAACGTAAGTTCGAATAGTATAAATAGTGTCAAATACTGGTTATTCTGTTCTTTTTTCTTAAATCTCGCTCATCACTTCAGTGATTATAATTATAAAATAATAATAATAATAATAATAATAATTAATTATTATTATTATTATTATTATTATTTGTATACCTACCTATATAACGAAATGGTATGTTCCTGTCCTCTTAAATACGTGGACACTATTGGGTGAGTAAAGTGATTATACTTCCTAGCCGTGTATCTACTTCACGTAGTATGTGAGTCTTGCATTTGTTGATATACTATTATTCCCAACCACCGTTTTGATGATTATTCACCCAGTAACATTTTAGGGTTACAACATTATTATAAAAAATAAAGTAATCCTGAAAAATAAAAAATATAATGATTCTTGTATGACAGCCCAACCCCTCCTACTCTCAATATTATGTTGCGTGCGCACCTTAAGTTACTCACTTCTATGTCTGCAGCTGTTTGCTTCTCTTCCATCCCCAGGTGATCGAAGATCTCAAATGACCAGTCAAAAATCTTTCACCTTCTCTGCCACGTTGAAACTTTTGATCACAAAGCAAATTACGGATCAACCAAAAAGGACGGTAATTTCGTACTGCCTTCTCAACAACGGAAATCAAGAGGTGGTTGGGTGTACACGCAGAAACAAGGGAAACAGGCAAGGACAATAAGGAAAACAAGGCAGTAATGAAGGACAGTCTATGTGGACTAATGATTATAATGCAATTCTCTGTACATCAAGAGAGAGAGAGAGAGAGAGAGAGAGAGAGAGAGAGAGAGAGAGAGAAAACACTAAAATTAAAATGAAAAAATAAGAACAAAAATAAAATACATTCCAATATTTTTAGTGCCCACAAACTACTGCTCCTATATCTGTTATTATTAGCGTGTAGACGAGAGAGAAAGAGGGAGAGAAAGAAAGAAAGAGGATCTTTCCACGTCTTTCACTTCACGCGATCTTCGTCTATTGGACTCACGACTTGTGTCTCTCTGCCTTGATTTTCCAATCTGTTGTATTTTGGTTGAAACCGGCTCAATATAGCGCGGGTAGAGTAAGACATCGAAATGTCTTCCCATTAAAATATAACGTCAACTCTGGCTCAGCTAAATTGCGCACAATTCCCGCCACGCCGGCGCTACATCGTTGACTTTATACATTCACCTCACAGCGTCAATTACAATGACATACATACATGGGTGGTCGTTTTCAAAACTTTCCTGAGAATTTTTTCAATTCGGTTGATCGTTTCTTTTCTTTCTCCGAGAGAGGAAGGGATAAATTAATAGACAAACAAAGAAGAAAGAAACGGAATTCTGTACCTCGCCAGAACAGCGGTAAATTGTTATCATATCAACATGTCATCTGGAAATTGCCCTGTTTCACCTCTCTACCACTCTAGTAGACATCAGCGCTTATTTTCTTCCACATCTCTCTCTCTCTCTCTAGTGAGAGAGAGAGTGAGAGGATTTGTTCAACTAGAATATCCTAAACAATTTCGAGCGATCGGTCCTCGAATATTTCTGGGAAATGCGGATGAATGGATAATGATCTATGTCAATGAACATGAAAGAAATAAAGACACTTTATTTTGTAATGCAGTAGGAATCACATTATAACGTAAGTATTGTTTTATTATTATTATTTGTTATTGGGATGTGCGTTGTGGTGTATTGGATATCGGCTCGGAACGAGAAATCGGGGAGACGAGTTCGAATTCCAGCCGAATTCATTGCATTCACTTACGCGCAAATACCCTTGGGAAAGATATTAATCCGTCTATTTCTTCCAGTTATGGGTTAAATAACAGGACAGATTGGGTTCTATAGCCTTGGTCGGCAACCAGTCTACCGCAGAAAGCAATGGCAATCTACTGTGGGATAATCTTCTGCCCAGTCAGTCATGTCTCTTTCGAGACATGATCGCCCAGGCGTGTATCACGTATGGCACTTAACTGAGTGATTGTTTTACATAGGCTATACGAAGCCGACCCTATAAAAGTTTGTACATCCAATCTGAAAAAAAATCGAACACTTTGAAGACACAAGTTTTTTTAGGTTTCAGTAACCAAAAAATGTTTGAAAACATTAGGTTTTTCAAAACTTGAGAAGATAACGCTAATCCTCATCAAAAACTTTTTCCTCTTAGTCAATATTTTGTGTAGTGTCGCTTCAACAGCGTATCTTTGATTAAATGGCCGTCCGGTTGGCATCAGTTCTCTATATATCTCTTTCTTCTTCGCTTCCTCAATGGAACTGTTGTGAGACCCCCACCCTTTTTCTATGATAATCGGCTCGACTTGTGTATACATATACTCTTGCCATAGTGAGATCCATCAGTTACAGTACGAGTACCGTAGAGGTCCGTAAGTTACCGAGAGATACCGAAGTTACACAGAGAATACCGCGTAAGTAGTCAGAGTAAATCTGACCCCCACCCAGCCAGAATACTATTTCACAGATATACTAATTCCAGCACGACTTCACTTCAAAAACTTGTATATATATATATACATTCTTTACTAATCGTGTTCCTGGATTACTAACCTACGTTCCAGTTTGTATCTTTACGTTTAATATAACCTATTTTTCTCTCTCAACTATGTTTTGTTGTACATTATTTTGTGTGGTTCCTCACCCGGAATTCCCCATAGAAACATTGTCTAATACTATGCATGCACCTCTAAAATAGAACAAGTATAAAGAAACCTGAAAAAAGCTGTATGCCGTTGCTTGAGTCTGTGATGGAATCTCTATTAAAGAACTGTTGATAGATCACTAGAAACTAAAAATGACATTTAACTCAAGAATTAACCTAACCCGTAACAGAAAAACACAGAAACGTCAGCGTAGCTTCTACTGTTCTATTATGTGTAACGGCTCTGAACCTACAGTACACTCTTGTGCAAACTAATTAAAACAAAATGAATCATGTCTTCCTAAGATATTTCACACTTTTCCTAATCCTGTATACATCATTCTTCGGCGTTGTTTTTTTTCTAACGACCAAATTTTCTTTTACGCTTTGAACAGATGGATCCAGTTTGTTTCTTCTCCTTGATGACACGTCTGAGAGTTGTAAGGCTGACATCAACAATATCCACTGTAAGGCTTGTGAAGTGTTACAAGTAAATTAGTTTTTCTTTTAGTAACGTCCGTCGCAGACAATGGCAATAAAACAACTAAACGAGAGTTGAGACAATAGTGTCTGGACTTGATAAAATAATCTAATGCAATCACGAATGAAGCGATATTTTTGAAGGTCAAACAAATTTAATCATGGACCACGAAAATTGATTCGTAATGCTGCAAACCACTGCAAATTACCTGATCCGAAAAAGGTAGAAATCAATTACACCCTGTCACTCCAGCGGGTCTAAAACTGACCGTATATTAAAAGAAAGGAAACTAATGGAGTCGTTGCAATTAATTTGAACAAGGGTATATATATATATATATATATATATATATATATATATATATATATCAGTCAGTTAAGTGCAAGGCGCGATACACGCTTTGGGCGATCATGTCTCGAAAGAGACATGACTGACTGGGCAGAAGATTATCCCACAGTAGGTTGCCATTGCTTTCTGCGGTAGACTGGTTGACGACCAAGGCTATAGAACCCAATCTGTCCTATTATTTAACCCATAACCGGAGGGAAAGAGGCGGATTAATACCTTTCCCAAGGGTATTTTCGTGTAAATGAATGCAAGGAATTCAACTGGAATTCGAACTCGGTTCCCCGATTTTTCGTACCGTGCCGATATACACTGCGCCACAACGCACATATATATATATATATAATGATTAAATTATGTGAAAATCAAAGTAAAGAAATAATTTTTGATAACAGCTTTACACATTTAAATAATTTTCTTTTTGAGTTCGAGCGTGAGTTTGAGTTTTGTTTAACGGCATATAAATCTGTGTGGGTTAATTAATACCAAAAAGTTGGGGTTTTAACGTATTTTCTTTTAATGTTCGGTTATAGTGAGATGGTTAATTTAACCAGATTTTAATGAAAGTTTTTCGTTTTTATTCTTTTTTATTTTAGAAAACTGAAAATGACATCTATTTTTGTATTCATAAATTTTCTGCTGAGAATTATTGTTTTCCTTCAAAAATATGTTATGATAATAATTTTTTTTTCAAAAAAGTATTGTTGGTTTCTTTTTTTTTCACAAATGTATATTTTTCTCTAAAAATCTATATTTATGTTTATATTTCTTTAAAAGTGTATTTTTATACTTTCATAATGTTTTGACCCCCTTTTGGGGGTTACCTATTTACCTATAGCTGGGATCCTAACAGGGTGGACCTGGGAACAACAGCAATTAAGAGGTGGCTCCATGCAATTTACCGTCATACCCAGGACCTTTTATTATTGACTACTAGCAGTATAGCCCGACGTTGCTCGGGTGTAATGAAAGCTTTAAAACTAATCAATGGTCCTAGAGCTCAGACTCATTGGACGTTGGCACGAAAGACTAAAAAGCAATAGTTGTTTCCAGTTAAAGCAAAACCGTAGACTGAAAGAAAAATGAATGGATCTAAGACAAATTTTGATTTCCTGGTATCGAAATCAAATAAGTTTTTCGTCGTAAACTGAATTTTGAAGGCTAAATAAGTCCTCTGTGTACATAGTATCATGGCTGAGAGTAAGAACTACAATTATACATACTTAAAGCTAAACCAAAAGCAAAAACCAAAATAAAAGGGATGAAAAAATACAGACATACAGGCAGATAAACAGACACACACACAAACATCTTGCTTTATATATATATATATATATATATATATATATATATATTATCGATATTCTCACTATTTTAAGAACTGCAACCCTCAAACTTCTGAATATTGCTTCTTATGTCTTTGTCTATGAGTGTATCAAATTTGATTAAAATCGGACCATTCCTTCTATAACCCGATATTTTCGATTATCGATTTTCGACATTTATCGGGGGTACCTCGACACAACACCTAACTACGAACACTTGCAGACGTTTATAGTACAATTATGTAAATTTTCAAGAAAATCGGTTCAGCCATTTTGGAGTGTATCGGTAACGGACACACACACACACACACACACACACACACACACACACACACACACACACAGAGAAAAATTTCCATTATAAATAAGTTTAGATAAAATAATATTGCTTTCTTTTACAGGGAACGAAATAAGTTATAATTTTCTTCGGAAACTGAATTAACAAGAAAAATGATGTTTTTTCCGAACGCAGAAACGAAATGTGTTCGTAATGCGTGAAATGCACGACAGAGATTTTCAGGCCAGAAAAAGCAGCCGACGTTTTGTTATGTGTGCGTAGCGTAAAAATAGCGGCAAGGAATAAATTAATATCAGCCCAAATACAGTTAATTAAAAACTATACTCGAAATATGTTTACTGAGTATTTTCGTAATAAAAACTGTGCAACCAGTTTTATCAAATCATTTAAATAGCGAGAAATAATTAAAAGAAATTTAGCATTCAGTAAATTTTTGGAGTTGATAAAAGTTTGAGAAATCAGTATTGTTACACTGAAGACTAGTTTAATAATTTTACTTAAAGCTGTTTATGGGAAAAACCGTTAAAAGACAGATTTACTGAATCAACATTTTAAATTTACAATTACGATATTAAGAGTACAATTGAGTAAACGAAAAGAAAAATAAACAAATATCTTCGACAATGGTTGTGTTTACCTGCAGGTTTGTCTGATATTGCATTATACTGCAGACAAGCAAAGTTAAATTCCAATTTAAATCGATTGTGGAGGAGTATAAATCCGGAAAAATCAAACTTCAAATGAAAATAGTTCTATGTTGACACGGAAAATAAAGAAATATTCCGTGGAGTGTTTTAGCTAACATGACGGCATGACCTGCCTGATCGTGAGTGCGTAATGAGGTTCACGTTGCATTCTCAGAACGCAAGGTTTGCCTTTTTTCAAAATTTTTCGTAAATCTAATTTCGCCTTTAGAGATTTGAACTAGTATATCTACAACACACATGTATATCGTTAGAATGGGGCCTCACATCAGTGAGAGAAGCCGGTGTGCATGTGAAACCGTTGAGAGTAAGGTCCTGAAACGGTGCACGTTCTCTCCTGATGACCCCAATTTCGAGGGGAACACATTAAAAGAAATTCAATGAATGCCGTAGAGAAGATCTTTGGAAATGTCATTGGCATGAAGAATATTACACATTCAGATCGCTTCAAGTGAGTTTCAGTTACTTTCCAATAATTTACTTTTTCTAATTGGTTAATACATATACATATTACCTAATTTTTAATATTGGGAGTGGATAAGATTATAAATAATTTTTCTGAATGTAAGCCTTTATTTTTGTCAGTATACAACACAGAAATTGATGTTTGTTTTTTCAAATATTCGAGCTGTGTTTCAGGCAACCTTATACATTGGTCAATATATAATAATGAGGAAATTTGAATTTGACATTCGTGTGATTTAAATTTTGAACAGAACTGAGGAAGTGCCTGTGCGATCAAACTTTCGAACATAAACTTTGTTATACGACGTGATTCTTTATTGATTTCTTTCTAGATTTTTAAAGTGGAGTCTACAAATACGTATCAAATACTGTAAGTATAAAACTAAAATGTAAAAATAAATATATTTTCAATGAATAAATTTTGAAGCAAATATCACTGTTGGCGTGTGTGCAAACATCGGCGGTCATCAAATGTATTCAGACGTCGGGGTTACCAAATGTTTGGCTGACTTTTGCAAAGTTAAATTCTGTGAGTGTTATTTAAAGAAATAAAAAGGCATCTACTGGCATCTTACAATTAGTGCGGGTGTGTGAGAAAACTGCGATTGGGGGCAGCTGTGAACTACCTTCCTTTGTGTTCACTGGTTCTGCAGCGACTGTCCCTGGGTGTACTACGTGTCTACTATTTATACATCCCTTAAAGAAGCGGGAAAGCAAGAATAACACCTAATTTTCGCGTATGTATATGTACAATGAGTGAATGTAGTTGTGTGGAAATACACGTGATCATATCACCAGCTCATTGACAAGTCATTGGAGTTGGTGTAAAATTATTATGTCTCTACACTAAAATATCTGCCCAGTGGTGTACAACTGCATAATAGAAGCATGACTCTCGGAATAGATGACAATCGGAAAGACAAGTCTGCTTACGAACAATGATAGTAAAAATGGCAGAAAACGTGTGATGACAAGTCGACAGCATGCGTTTGCTTTTGATAAGAAAAACTGCAACTAAAAAAGAGCGTAGTAAATGTACAGAATTTTTAAAAAATCTGAAATCAAAAGAAAAACTGAGAAAAGAGAACGTGCAGAACAAATAATTTATTTATTTAAAAACACGCAGAAAACAATTAGAATTTAACAGATTAGTATAATTATATAACCCCCACGGAAAATTGCTCCTACCCCCCATTAGCATAGATCAGGCTAGTCTCCCTGAAAGCAAAACACTGCCTCCTCGGCTTAACTCTCACAACAGACCTCAAGCGGAATGACGATATAGAATCTATAGCTAAATTGACTGCTAAGAAACTCGATTCTCTGTGTAGGGCCAGGAAGTGTTTCCCGTTTGAAACAATCCTGCACATATACAAATCTAACATCCGCCGGTGCATTGAATAATGCTGCCATATCTGGTCGGGTGCTCCTGCTATCCACCTAGGTGACCTTGACAAAATCCAACGGAGAATCTGTATAGTGCTAGATCCCGACTTGGCAACTCGGATACAGTCACATTCTCACCGGCGCAATGTGGCTTCCATGTTTCGCTTCCACAAATTCTTTCACGGCTTTTGCTCCGATGAACTTAGCACACTGGTGCCTCCTATATATAAATTTACTCGAGCAACAAGATTAGCAACTAAATACCACCCTTTTACTTTAAAACCAATAAATTGTAAACGCAAATTCTACTCCATCAGCTTCTTTTTTCGAACTTCCCGCCTGTGGAATTCCCTTCCATTTACTTGCTTTCCGGACAGCTATAGTCTCCAAGGATTTAAATGTAAAATCAATAGTCATCTCCTATCTCACTAACCTTCATCCTCTATCTCTCTCTCTTTCTCTCTCATGCTCTTTATTCCATCCACTTCACTCTCATCCGTATTCTTATCTTTCTCTTCCCCACTTCCTGACACCTTCTATAACCTGTCACTCTTTCTCATAACTTTCCTCTTATGTAGCCCTCTGAAAAACAGTGGAAGTAAAATGTCTTGCTTGGGGTGATATGATTATAAAAAAAAAAGAAAGAAAAAAGGTAATTCCTAAATAAAATCTTTACTAGAGATCAATATAAAATTCAGTATTTCTCAAGGTGCTTTGATTTCGAAGGTGTGCTTTATACATATTCTGATCCCGTTACATTTCGTCTTGTGTAATTCTATAAGAAGATAGGTTCACGAACTCATCAGAAAATCGCAACAAACTAACGAACAAGGATTCTATCAAACTGACAAAAGTAAAACTGAACTGGGTGTATTGGTTCTAGCAGGCGGATATCTGAACAAAGATGCTGGAATGGAAAACCGAAATCCGGGATTGTGCCATTTTCGTGATGGACAAAGAACGCGGCAATCGGAAGAAATAATTCAACGAGCGAACAAAGAAATCGTAAGAACAGTGAATGAAAAATATCGGTACAAATATCTTTGGAGACTGGAAACAGATTCAGACAAACATGATTAAGCGAAAGGAATAGAAGAGGAATGAAAAGAAACGTTTGAAAACTCCGTGAAGCAGCAGGAATCTCATAAAAGGTGTAAATACAGATGCACTAACGAGAGTAAGTTTCTAAGAATGCTAGTGAAATTGGACACGAGAAAAGTTCGCAACCATGGCTCGGGGAACTTGAACATAATCACCAAGCATGAAAACATGTGGTTTGTATGTTGGTTATTACTTAGAAAAATGAGAAGAGGGATATAATAATTGATAATTAATATTTGAACATATGTTAAGACCAGTGTAAAATGAAAGTAAACATTATGATCAGAACACAAAGAACATGAATCGGAAATTTTAATACATATAATATAAACAACATTAAAACAAATGTAGATCTTTCCTAATCCTTCCCCCCCCCATAAAAACAAGAGAATAAAGCCCCTAAGATTAGAAAATAGTGTTAAAAAGTATGAGAAAAGAAAACAACAATAAAAGAAAAGGAAAATAAAAAATATGAATTAAGATAATGAAGATTGACATTGCATCTAAATTTTTCAAGAGCAAACGAATAGAAATCAAGAAGCGAGAATTTAGAGAGAAGAAACGTTTAGAATATAATGTACGGTACATCTTGCAATTTCAGTTGTAAAATGATGAGACCTAACAGCCAATCTAGTATTGCATTTATATTCATACAGTGTAGGTACCATAGGGGAAAGTGATATTTATCTCGTGCGAAAATGGCAAAAATGCAAATAGAACCGAGGTTTGTCTTTTCTTTAGAGTTAAATTTAGCTAGCCGCAATCACTGCACCCACTTCACCCCCCAAAAAAAACTGCAATATTTCTTTCTCCAAAAGATCACATTCTTACATACCATTCTTGCTACAAACAACATAATATCTCAGAGTTTCAATGAAATCCTAAATAGTTGCTGTGTGTTTATACTTTCTGTGTCGTGGTATAAAAATAATAATTAACACAAAAATATTTATAGATAATCAAAGAGTAGCCATATTGAAGTGCGAAATTGACTGAAGACGAGAAGCCACGTCACAACCAGTAACATTACTGATACTTTTCACCAGACTCGCCAGATACATAGCAGAACAGCTGTCTACCATTCACCCATAGATTATATACTACTTTCTAATATTCAATGTATGACTTAATGCTAGATTTAATATATGTAAGATAGATTCTGGTTATAAAAAATGATCTAGAATGACACAGTGAACCAACTGTCCTAGCAGTAATCTTAGCATTTAATTCAATATAATCAAGTTTAATTTTGTTATGTTCCCCATTTGTTTTATTTGAAACCTAATAGCACTGTTCTTTCATTGTCACTAGTAGTTTTTATCACTTCATGATGAGTTTCATTGGTTTTTGGTAATTGACTTAGTTTATTCTTAGTAACCGAATTTTTTGAGAACTATCAGTAGACCATTCCAGCTTTAGAAAACATTGAAACATACTCTGCCCTCAAAGATTATGCATTGCCCTTTTAATCGCCTCTTATGTTACATACTGAAAAATTTCAGGTAACGAGATTGGATACCCAAAATATTTAGAATAAAGTATAAATAATTATATACTGAATTACAAGCGTTCGCAAATAAAACTTAGTGACAAAAATATAATTAACAGAAAAGATGCATTTGTCTATATTTCTAAGACGAGATAGTAATTACAGTATTCACATTATTCGGACAATTGTCCTCATCTTTGTTGCCATTTGTACGACGTTTCAACCGTTTTAAGCTCCGGCCTTCTTCAGACGCTATGAATTTAAGTACACATGGCCCAGTGGATATAGACGTTGTTTAGTTCCATACTTGACTTTTAGAGTTGTGAGTTCAAAACAGCAGTGGTGAACAAGTTACTTTCAAGGTCAGATGGAGATAACACAATCGAGGCTTTACGCAAGGAATGAGAATTATATACCCTAGTGATTGTAATAAAGAGTTCGGATCGAAATTATTAGCTCCTGAAGAAGACCGGAGCGTACAACGGTCGGAACGGATGAGGACAATAATCCGAATAATATAAATATGTGTAGAAAAGTTGCAGTAAATTATCAGGCATACACACTCCGAAAACAGAATTTAAATTAATTTTTTTGAATCGTAATTAAATGCAATTCTATATAAAAGAGATTACGTATGATTGGAAAGGTAGTGTCAAGTATTGTGTAAATGAGCTCAGAAAACCTCTTACTGAACCACCAAAAATGTAAAGGTTTTCGATATTTTTAAATTCAGAAAAATCAACCAAACTAAGCCAATCTTAGAGTAACCTTCAGCGAGACGGAATTTGGAGAGCCAATTTCAAACCGCAAACATTTTCATTATATTTCTTCTATCACAAATCTTCTTGGTACGACTCTATCTCTACTCCTCTCTCAGATATTAGTTAAAAAGCAGCGCATTCAGATCTCTTTAGCCGTGGTTGTCAACCAATCTAGGAGTAATCTTTTACTTATTAGATAAAATAAACTCCTTTGCGTCTTTTTAAACATTCGTATATATTTTGTTGTTTAAATTCAATAGTCTTTTAACTGGACACTGTACCATACGACACTAATTATGTTGCTTTTTCGAAGTGAACGCGATACTGGAAATGTTACGGAGTACATACTGAACAACTGCGTGGGGATGTGAGTAAATAATCTGTAATCAGGTCGAATAAAAATATCCGATCGTTTAGATTTAATTTTAAACAAAGAAGCACGTATAAGAGAGCTTTTAATTTAATTCCAGATTACTATAAACTTTTGGGAGATATGAACGGGATGAGCGTTCCGATGATTGCTGGATCGCTTCGAACATTTCCGAATAAAGCTTCAAACACATGTGAAATTATTTCAAACAAAAGAAGTCATTTCATTTCTGAAGAGTCACGCACATATCGCAGAAATGGAAACTGTTTTTAAAATTTTTTCTTCTCTAGAGAGCTCAATCGTAATGAGTGCATTATATATATATATATATATATATATATATATATATATATTCACCTTGGATAGGTAGATGGAAATACTGGCCTTCTGTATACAACCCATTTGGAATTGGAACAAGCATAATTAAAGCTTAGCAATGGACTCGCCATTATCACAAACAATGGCTAACATATACATGTACTACATCGAAGAATATCATCAAAGCAAACACAATAGCTGAGATACATGGTTGACAGCTAAATAACATTCTTGGATGTACTAATATCTAGGGCAGAGCCTGAGTTCAAGACATCCCTGTATCGCAAGCCAACATTTACTAGGCAATACCTCAACTCTCACCACTCATAGAGTGTAAGGAAAGGAACCGTCCGTTGCTTAGAACAACAATCAAAAGTCATAATTGGCGACTCCGAGATATATGTACAAGAAATGGTCAGTGTAAGCAGTACACTACAACGTAACAACTACTCTGTGACAATGACGCAAGCTGAAAAATATGGGAATAGAAGGATATGCAAGAGAAGAATAGCACTCAGAAAACATCAACGGTTTGCCTTCCGTGTATGAAGGGAGTATTGGAAGAAATACAAAAATCAGTGGCTTACGGCTATATCACGTTAAATACAACGGTTTTCGCTCAATCATCGAAGTTAAGCAACGTTGAGCCTGGTCAGTACTTAGATGGGTGACCGCTTGGGAATACCAGGTGCTGTAAGTGTTTAGTGACGGATGTGCGTTGTGGTGCAGTGAATATCGGCTCGGAAAGCGAGATCGGCGAGCCGAGTTCGAATTCCAGTTGAATACACTGCATTCACTTAAGCACTTGTACCCTTGGGAAAGGTATTAATCCGTCCCTTCCCTCCAGTTATGGGTTAAATAACAAGAGTAGGACTTGAAGACCCTGCCCTTAAAACAAATCCCAGTGAATCTTGATATTCGAAAAAAAAAACATAACTAGACAATAAACTTATATATAAAAAAACAACAATAAATTGTTGAAAGAAAAAGGTATTACCAGCAATAAATAAATAAAATTTAGTTGGCAATAAATGACCCGCCGAGGTTGATATGCCATAAAAAAAAACAACCAACCAACCAACAAAAATCTGTTGTCCCTATAACATCAAAATAGCTTCCAAATTTGATTCAACACTCCGCAGACTTCTCTTCTGAGTAAGACGTCCCATGAAGAACAAGATCAAGAACTTTGTGTACACCATCTTATGCAGCAAGTCACCCCAGTAAAGTAACCCCCCCCCCCAAAAAAAAAGGGCGTTACACGAGGGGAAATAGAAAAAAAAACAGTCGTAGCTTCCCCCATATAGAAGATCACCGGCCCTGTGTGATGTGAAAGAAATAATAGAGAGCACTACTAGCAAATATGAAAACTTAAAGAGTCGTCGCATATGCCAAGCCACACAAATCTCCTAAGTCAGCCAAAGATAGAGAGGAATCCAATATGCGAAAAAGTAATTACGGATTACAAGAGAAAAACAATTACAAACAGAAAGATTGTAATATGAGCTCTTGTCAAAATGGTTACATAGACATTAGCTTTATATGTTCCAAAAATCCATATACTCACGTCATCAAGGACATTTAATCCGGTAGAGTTCATTGGATCTGGTGATTTACACAAAGAGTCGAGCGTTTGATACCTGGCAGTGGAGATACTGAGATATCTGGAAGAGGCATGGCTCGTGAAACTAGAATAATTTCCTACGGTGAATGAAATAAAAGGCTCAGTTTGAAATTCCAGTGAATAAGGCAACAAAGATGAGGACAACAGTACGAACAACGTAAAGAATTATGAAACATTACTTCACAAACATAGACAAATATATATTTTTTATTGGTACAGTTCAGTTGACTTGCTATCGTTAAAATGCGTATGTGTTTTATTTGTTTAAGCATCATCTCACCCGTTACACACAATGGTGTGTAGAGCAGCAACTTTTTGTTACTGTTTCCGTAACAAACCTGTGGACCATTTTTGGTCCTTATATTTACAGCCCCTGGTATTCCCAAACGGTCACCCATCTAAATACTGACCATGCTCGGTGTTGCTTAACTTCGGTGATCGAACTGGTGTATTCAACAGGATATAACTGTAGACTATTTGTTTTATCCTCACTATTAAACTAGCGGGATTTCTCTCAATTCAGAAACATTCTACGTCCTTGGTTCAGTTCATGAATTTGTGCTTCAGTCAGCCACCGGAATCTCCATAATTACCCGACGTCATCTCATGTTCAGTGTGCAGTCAATGAATACAGCCACAAGAAACGGGTTCAAAGTCTATATATACGCACCGAGATTACCTTAATCTTGTAGAAGGTCACAATATCGAGTCGCTAGATAAAAACTGCATTCACTGTATTAACAATGGTTTGAACGGCCATTTTACGCACTGTCTTTACAACATATATCTCCAAGCAAATATTTATTGAATAGATATTACAATATCATTCATTGAAGATAATTTCACTCGAAGATTATTTTACTCAAGGTCGCATTAGCAGGGGTGATCAATGAGTTTCTCTATGATTAGATTCGCAAAAACATTAGAGAGAAAAATCTTTGTTAACCTCATCGATATTTAGATAAAAAATGAGAGACACCAGGGAAGATGGGAATTATTTTTTAGCCATTGAACCCCAACATAGATTTGTTAACTTTTCTATTTTGTGTGTCATTTCACCTCAGGCTACATGAGATCCCGACTCTGCAGAACTTCCATCAATATTTGTGATATCCAAACCGCAGAAAAAAAAAACACTCTCTTGTGTGTTTATTCAACAGCAATTGTCTTAAGCAAGGTCGTTTCAGATAAATACCTAGATGGGTGACATTTTCGGAATGCTGCGTGCTTTAAGCTTGAATTAGTAACGGATGATGGCTACGAATTGTTAATCGGAAGAACCAAGTACTGATTACAAATAGATTCATTGTATTTACTTTCACGAAAGAAAGATGCGAAATTATTGCGAAAGTTTATTAACCCATCTTTTCTCTCCCGGTTATGTGTTAATTTATTGAGCATCTCACTCACGTGTAACACAAAATCTTAAATAATAATTTTTAAATTCTTTATTTCCGGTTTGAAATGAATCGCAAAGTTTTGATACGCCCTAGAAAAAATCAATTGATCAATCAAATTTTTTGGCCACCTTATTTAAACGATGATGCAATAGGATTATATGTTTTGCATTATCAATATAGAATTTATATCTATACAGTTGCTTCTATGGTCTCATGAAAGAAATATATTTTTTACACTATCACATGAAAATAAGGAAAGACAGCTGAAACAAAAAAAAAACAAATGAAAATATATTTGAATCGTTTTCTGCCCTTTTTACTATCGAGTAAATTCCTCTGCACAAATCAGTCTTTACACACACAAACGCTTCTTCCTTTGCTCGGAGAAGCATACGTTAGACCAAAGGTATTTAGAGGTAAAACGTTTACAGAAACGGCCAATTTTCGATATAGAGTCATTTGCTAATTAACAATTATAACTAACTAGCAGTATAGCCTGGCGTTGCTCGGGTGTAATGAAAGCTTTAAAACTAATCCATGGTCCTGGAACTCAAACATTTTGGAAGTTGGCACGAAAGACTAAAAAGCAATAGTTGTTTCCAGCGAAAACGAAACCGTATATTGAAAGAAAAATGAATGGATGTAAGTTAAATTTTGATTTCCAGTATCGATGTCAAATCAGTTTTCTGTCGCAATTTTGACGGGTAAATAAGTCCTATCGTATCATGCCTGTGAGCAAGAACTACAATTATACCTACATAGAGCAAAACACGAAGCAAAAACCATAATAAAAGGGCTGAAAAGCTGATTTTTATCAGATCCAGTAAGATATCGGAGTATCGATTTCCAATATCGGAGTCAAAGAAGTCATTCAAGGATAAACTAACCTAAGTAATTCCATGAAAATTTATCGTACCCATCATGAGTAAAATTGAACAAAATAAGCTATATTCGATAGAATATCGGTGGTATCGATTATCGATATCGAGGAAAATGAGTCGTCTGAGATCTACTAATGGTTGAAACTAAAAATTATAATGATACCAAGTTAGAGCAAATTCTGTAGATAGAACCACGATAAAAGGGCTGAAATCATGATCTTGATCAGACATGATCGGATATCGGGTATCGATTATCTGTTATCGGGGGAAAATCGGAAAAATGAGTAGCCCATGATCTGACAGGAAGCCTAAAGAATATTTGTATGAAGTTTAGTGAGAATCAAATAAAAATTTGTGATTTGTATAAAGGACACACACACACACACACACACACACACACACACAAACATCTTGCCTTTTATATATATATAGATACTAATATACATCATTATCATAGAAATATACTTGTATTACTCAGTGAGAAAGGGATTTAAATTTTTACATGAATCAATGAAAGATAAAATAATTCTTTTTTATTAATTTTCGATTTTTGTCAGGCCTTTAGCTGTCAGTGAATTTCTGAACAAATTTTCAGAGCTCTACGCCCTCGTCAGGTTAATGGCTAAAGTTCTCGATTGATATTTCGATTTCGCCCTTACTGTCGGTTAGCAACGATGCGTATTCTTCGTTTCGCAGTGCGTCTTCTTTAACTGTTTTTTTTTGTTTTTTTGCTGCCATATATATATATATATATATATAATTTTTTTTTTTCTTAAAGAACGATCTTTTGAGATTTGGTCATTTTCCGTTAATCCGAAGTTTCTTGAATAATATAGTTTCGGGAAGCGTTATATTACGCAGTATTGATCTGTTCTTTCCATCTGATTTGGTATGTGAGCTTATATATATATATATATGTATATATATATATATATATATATATATATATATATATATATATATATATCAAGGCAGCAGATAATTTTCTAAACATATACTATAAAATATAAAAGACAATGAATGTCTATTATATTTAACCATGAGCCGTTCTAAACATCGTATTTTTGCTTTAATTTCAGGTGAAAATAAAAACAAAAATTCTCCAATCTTTGAATAATTTTTTATTAAGTTGTTTCTAAGCATAATGTATATATTAAACATAAAAACATTCATTGTCCTTTATATTTAACGGTATATATATATATATATATATATATATATATATATATATATATATACGGCAACGTAAATGAAAACAAAACAGTTAAAGAAGACGCACTGCGAAATGAAGAAGAAACATCGTAGCTAACCGGCAGAAAGGGCAAAATATCACTCGAGGACTTCAGTCATTAACCTGACGAGGGCATAGAGGGCCGAAAGTTTGTTCATAAATTCACTGACAGCTAAAGGCCCGACCAAAATCGACAAATAATAAAATAATTCAACAATGCTGTTAAAAAGGAATATGAATACATTGAAAAAAAAAGTTAAAAAGTTATATTCCGTGATGTAAATCAAATATTTTTTAAGGTATTTGACTGGGAAAAGATATCTCAACCGGATGAAAAAAGAGGTGGCAATATTTTCTAAGCGGAAGTGAGATGTGATATAAGGCTGAATGTGAGTGAGGAACACTCAATAGGGATCAAATAAATCATATATATATATATATATATATATATATATATATATATATATATACAAGGAGTATTAAACATGGGCCAAAAGGTGTTGGTGTTTTTGTTTTTATATAGGCAAAATATATTTTGCCTATATAAAAACAAAAACACCAACACCTTTTGGCCCTTGCTTAATACTCCTTGTATAAAAGTCTTATCTTATATTTTGCCTATATATATATATATATATATATATATATATATAGTTGCAGTTCCGAAACATGATCATTTTCTTTATGTCACATAATATTAATATATAAGTTATAAAAATACGATAAAATAAATTCATAAGGCAACATCAAATTTTTTACCCCTTATTATTTAGCTGCATCAAACAATACTCATCGAGGACTATATTTGACAATATCATTCCATATTACGTATTCATTATGAAATTATGCATACAGTATTTACATTATTCGGACTATTGTCCTCATCTTTGTTGCCATTTGTACGACGTTTCATATGTTGTACACTCCGGCCTTCTTCAGGGGCTAAGAATTTAAAAGCGAAAACTTTATTACATTTACTGGGTTATATCATCCTCATTCCTGGCGTATAACCCCGGTTAGAAGTCATGAGTTATCTCCCTCTAGCCATGCAAGTTCACCACTGCTGTAGCCTGTTATTGAACTCACAACATTTTGGGTCAAGTCACAAGAACTAAACAACGTCTATATCCACTAGGCCATGTGTCCTTAATGAGTTCCTGACTTGAGTTTTAGAGTTGTGAGTTCAATACCAAGATACAGCAGTGGTGAACAAGTAACTTGCAGGGTTAGAGGGAGAAGTCTTATGCAACGAATGAAGATGACATACCCCGGTAATTGTAATGAAGGTTTCGGTTCGAAATTCTTAGCTCCTGACGAAGGCCGGAGCGTAAAACGGCCGAAACGTCATGCAGGTAGCACAAAGATGAGGACAATAGTCCGAATAATGTAAATTCTGTAACTCCTACTTCATCTCAAAAATATAGAAAAATGCCAGAAAATATGTATTTCGAAAATTAATCGAATTATTTGTTAAAGATTTTCTTGAACTTCCTAAAAATTAATTTCATAACGCAAATAACGATATAATTAATTCAATAAATAGTTAACTTTGGTATTCAGTGTAATTTCTAAATCATTACATGGTATTTATTTAAATATTGTCAAATATTCTTGTCAACAATAAATATCATTAAATGTTTTTCGCTTATGGGACGTTCAATTTACAGATATGTTACGACAAATGAGCCTCTGCAAGATAGCGCTTCCGATATCAATTGCGAATACAGTAAAAGTAAAAATAAGAAATATCCCCCCAACAATTGATTTATTGAGTTTTAGTATTCTCCTAAAAGCTGAAAATTGATAAATAACAACTGAAAGTACTAGGTTGTGTTTTTGTCTGTGTATGGTAAGTGAGCAAATTTAATCAATGTTTATCCTGAAGGACAAAAATAATAATTGATTTATTAGATTGGTATACATAGATCTACATTACAGTAGATTAAAAAACATAGTTCTGCTTTAAAATAGATTAAAACACGTAAAGATAAGTCTTTTTTACACTAGACTCAAAAAGGCAGACATACACAACCGGCCATAATTATTAGGCAACTCCACTCATTTAAAAGAAATATGCATTTCATAATAATATTTAGTATTTATTGCCAAGTGAATTATTGGAGAGAAAAAATAGAATGTTTCTTTTGTTAATACTGCAATAACATGTGCATCAAATGAATTTATAAATATTTAATAATTACTGTATTGCAGTTTCATTATCAAAATAACATTCTTTTCCCTTCACAACGGATGCACACATTCTGGGAATTCTTTCCACAAGTTTTATAAAATAATCCTCCGACAACTCGCTCCAGGTATCTGTTAGACATCTAACTAAATAGCGAAACATACTAATCTATTTCTTCTAACTTCTCTTGTCCAACTCAGCCCATGCAAGTTCGATTGGTGAGAGGTCTGGTAACTGAGGTGGCCAACACATAACTTTTAACATTCAGCAGTTTCTTTTAATTTTAAATAATTATGGCACAATTTAGAAGTATGTTTTTGGTGGTTATCCTGCTGAATGATAACATTTTGACCCACAATAGGAATCCCGATTGAATTGCACACACTCATCTTTCACTCTCTCTCCAACCCTCCTCCGCACGTGCACCCTCCTTTTACACCCAAACAGTTCAAACATAGACTCATCAGTCCACATCACTTTTGACCAAGTATGTTTTTCGTCGTTATCCTGCAGGAGGATGAAAGTTTGACCCACAATAGGAATCCAGATTGAATTGCATATCTCTGTAAGATTGAATGGAATTGTTTATTCTTCATAGTCCTCTTTACTTCAATTAAGTCACCTGAACTGGTGCCCGCAAAACAGTCCCTAACCATGGAGGATCCACCACGATGTTACACTGATGACTGCACACACCCAAACTAAAACAGTATGAAATCCATTATTTGTTGTTTAACTGGGGTGTCTTAATAATTGTCAAAATGACAAACATAACTTCGTTTTACACTAAATTCCAAATGACTGACATACACTCGAGTCAAAACGGCAGATAATCTAAATTTATTTATAAATTGAACTTTGTCTCTATGTGTATGTCTGTGTGTGTGTGTGTGTGTGTGTGTGTGTGTGTGTCCGTTACATATAGACTCCAAAACGGCTGAACCGATTTTCTTGAAAATTTACACAGTTGTACCATAAGCATCTACGAGTGTTCTTAGCTAGTTTTTTTTGTCGAGGTACCCCCGATAAATATCGAAAATCGATAATCGAAAAACTCGGTTTATAGAAAGAGTGGTCCGATTTTAATCAAATTTGAAACACTCATAGACAAAGAGATAAGAAACGATATTCAGAAGTTTCAAGATTGCAGTTCTTACAATAGTACAGAAAATCGATAATATATATATATATATATATATATATATATATATATATATATAAAATGCAAGATGCTTGCGTGTGTGTCCGTTTATCTGCCTGTATATCTGTATTTTTTTAGCCCTTTTATTTTAGTTTTTGCTTCGGGTTTGGCTCTAGGTTGGTATAATTGTAGTCCTTAGTCTCAGCCATGATATCATTTACTCGGAGGACTTATTTAGTATTCAAAATTCAGTTTACAATGAAAAATACTTATTTGATATCGATACCAGGAAATCAATATTTGACTTACATCCCATCATTTTTCTTTCAGTCTATAATTTTAATTTAACTGGAAACAACTATTGCTTTTTATTCTTTCGTGCCAACTTCCAAAATATTTGAGTTCCAAGAGCATGGATTAGTTTTAAAGTTTTCATTACACCCGAGCAACGCCGGGCTATACTGCTAGTTCAAGTTAAACATAAGTCAATCGGCAGACGTAAGTGCTATTTGCACTAGAGCCATCAATTGAGATATAGTTCTGCGCAACACTAGCGATGGAAGATAGGTAGATATCTGGCCTAGTCTACTTTAAAAAGTGCATATGTATTCAGTTTAGAGTTAAAGCAGTAGACGTATTTCTACTTTCTTCTAGAGGGAAAATGTTAGATATGTTTACGCTATAAACTATAATAAAAAACATAGATATCGGCCTGCTTTACAGGATAGCAAATAAAAAGAAGTCATAATTACTGCTTAAACGAGAATCGAAATGACAGACGTAGATTTGCTATAGGCGAATCGAAGTGTCAGTGCATTTGCAGTTTTATCATTCATTCATTTAATCAGTTTGCGCATGTTAGACCTCTAGAGTCAACACTACCCGTATTTCTTTATTTTGGTGGGGGGTGACATTCAAAGCAATATACCGCAATATAAATGTTGAGGTTAGCACATCACTCCTATCAGATGTTCCCCCATCTATTCGCAAAGCCTTTGGCCTCAAGGGGTGTAACACCTACGCCCAGGATGTTGTTTTGCCGATCGTCAAATTTGGATTCGGGAGAAGCGTTATCCTCAACCGTTCGGGTCGGAAACCCTTTCGGCTGACCTCACACTTTTTTACCAACAGACGATGCTGTTGATTATGCTGTAGCCGTTGTAGTCTTCATTCGACTTCTTAGGTTCATGTGTGACAGTTGGACTAAAACAGTTCTATACCTAAATCAAAAGAATAAAGCAGGATCGATTATTACTTTGTGGAAAAAGTAATATATAAAACATACTTACAGATTACACTTCAGTTAAAAAGTAATGTAGTTCGAATTTACACGCGGCTTAAAAAAAAAAAAAACTTTTTTCATTTCTTACTCGTATTAACAGACAGATGTTTTTTTTCTTTATATGCCGTTTATCCTCAGGGTGTAGATGAATATAGCCCTCCACATAGTCCTCGTGTTATTTCTTCTAAATTTCCGTCATCCATTTACTAATGTTCACTGAGTATGTTATGCGCTGTTTATTGTCTGTCACTCCTGTCCTCATTTTTCTTGTAAGTATCAAATTTTCCAAGTCTTCTTTCCTCATTGAGTACACTAGAAATTTCATCAGTCTGTTATGTAAAACAAAAATACATTTTTTTTTGTTTCATTTTCTCTCAAATTTCGTCATTGCCCACGTAATTGGAGTATGGTATCGTCAGCATTCTTCTGTAGAACTGCATTTCTGTTGATTCAAGATTATTCTTCATCTGTGATGAGATTGTATTGAATTCACTATCATGTAGCCAGATAAATATCACGTAGCAGATTAGTCCGTTGTTTGTTCTTATTTTTAGCGAAGATATTTCCTATCGCTTAATACTCTGCTTAGCTTTAGAAATGCATCTTCAGCTATCCCAATGTGCATTCGCGTTTCATTGTCGAAATTTCTTACATCTGTAAAACATTTTCTAGATATTTTAATTGTTTTACTTGTTTGATTTTGGTATCACTGATTTGCAATTCATACTATTTTCCTGCAGTTATTGTTTAATTCTTTCTTCTCTCTTTCCTTTGAAAAAATTACCTGCAGTCCCCTTTGTATATGTGTGTTTGTATGCTTTGTCTATGTGCAAATATTTGTGTGCGTGCGGGCAGAAGAAAAGCAAATGATAATTTCAAATAAAGTTTAATTTCTCCTAAAATTCCAGAAACACAACTACTTGGTACTTATATAGAAACTGAGTACAGAATCGCTTTGAATTTGGTGTTTTTATTTAAGGAGATACTTAAAGCAACCGAAATCTGTTTCAGCAGAATGGTGAGGGCCCGTAGACCGAACATCTGGGAGAAGAATATATACGCTGTTATCCAGTCAGTCGGTTCAGTGTCGTACGTGATACACACTTTGGGCTATCATGTCTCGAAAGAGACGTGACTGACTGGGCAAAAGATTATCCCGTAATAGTTAGCCTTTCCGCGGTAGATTGGTTGCTAGCTAAGGCTATAGAACCCAATCTGTTCTATTGTTTAACCCAAAACTGGAGGGAAGAGACGGATTAATACCTTTCACAAGTTATTTGTGCGTCATTGAATGCAAGGAATTCAACCGGAATTCGAACTCGGCTCCCCGATTTGTCGTTCCGAGTCTATATTCACTGCACCACAACATACTTATATTGCCCAGTGCAGATCCGGTAATTCTAACTAAATAATGCTATTATTGTCCTGCTAATTGTATCAGTCCTTATAATTTCCTACTTACTATCAAATGTGTCCAGTAATCCATTAGGGTCGTAATATCACCATATCTACTACTGTATAAGCCTCTATAGTAGTTTATGTATAATATTTTTAATGACCAAAGATGAACAGGCGTTGCAACCGACGTTAAAAAAAAATATTCAAAAATTACTGTTTTCTACAAGCAGTAGTTTATGTATAATATCTTTTTCTTTTTTTTACCGTGAGGTTGTAAAATACACCAGGTTGGGAAACTGGCGCGGGATATCCGTCTCTTAATGAGGGTGAATGGGCCTCTTTTAAGCCGTGGTAGGCAACCCATCTAGTGATGGTGTCACGATAAAAACACCCTTGGTAGCTCAAGTATTCAGCTACTGATAAGATTTTGAATCTCGGCCGAGGCCGCAAAATGATGATGATGATGAAGCCTTTATGGCGTAGCTTAGATGTAGCACAAGAACCAAAGTATGGAGAATCGAACCCATTACACAGGCGTAACTGATCTTTCATACTTATTATTAGTCTTTTTCCGTTATCCATTAGAGTGTAATGCCACCACATCTACTACGCCCTAAGCAGTTTGGCGTAGCTTAGATGTGGCACAAGGCTCAACGTATGCTGTACCCAGTCAGAATCGAACTCACTACACATGAGAAAAGCCTGCTAAAAATTTCAACACGTCGATTGCCCCAAGCAGCTAAGAAATGTCTTAATTTACACCTGCTCGCGCGTGTTTTGAATTTAAAGTCTCCTCTATACTAGTAAGCACCGAAGGTTTGATAACCGAATATTTTCTGTTAATACCACTCATGTGAAACCATATCTTCTTCACAAAAGGACTACTTGCTCTCTCGCACAAATATTCCCTTTTGTGGAGAAGAAATAGAATTTGAATAACGTTCTCCAATCTATCTATACATAAGCATAATAATACGCTATGCAAATGACTTCATTTTAATTCTTATATTTATTTTTTTATGTAAAAACCAATCTTTGCAGTTTTTCTTACCATTGTTAACAGTTTCTTTTCCAAAATTGTTAATATTACGGATTCGTCTAATGGAAAATCTGTAACTTTTTTTCCGTAGGAAAACGTATTTATTTCAATTTTCCATTTTTTATGAAAGATTTTCTTCTTGTCTATTCCATTTTGGAGTCAGCAATCTCTTTTAGCCGGCCTAAGGCTAGCATATACTCACCGGGAGGGATTTTCCAGCGAAATGCACTCACCATAATTAGCCAAGCGTGTTTTAAAAATGAAAAGATGATTCAAGTACCTAGATGTAACTTTCTCATCATTGAGAACTACATTCGTAATAGGCTTTAATTTTTATTTTTCTCTTTATATTTTTAGTTGCGTTTTCCTGGTTATTTCACTGCTTCAGTCATCCTTTAAAATTTCTGTCTCGTTCGTTTTTTTTTTCCTTTTTGCAGCTAGCTTTTATTCCTTTTTTCTTTCCTTCTTTACGATATTCTCTTTCTAATTTCCTTATTTACGACATTCGTTCTAATTTCCTTCCTTCTGATTTTTCTTTTGTAATCTTTTCACCCCAATCAAGGCAGTACGGCCACTGGTGTGCAGAGGGCTAAATAAGGGATGAGTGAAAGGTTACATAAAAGGAGAGCGAAAAGAAAGAAGAACCGGCTGCAAGGGGAGGCAGAGAATTGTTTAGAGAAGGATGGGAATACTAATGTGGAGAGTTGCGTGAGAGTACAATGAAAACGGAAAATAACAAGATACAGAAGGTAATGGGGAAAAAGATTAAGAGAAAAATGTGAGTCAAAGAGATAAAAGATGGCAAGTGAGGTTGGAGTTAAACTATTAGAGATTGTTGCTATCAGAGGAGTAAGTATACAGAAGAGAGTTCCACAGGTAGGATGTTCAATGAAAGAAGTTACTAGAGCAGAAATGGCGGATGCATTTGGTTGTTTTGACTGTAAAAAGAATGCGACCTTTTTGTCAGTCTGGTTGCTCGAGTAAATTTTTGTATAAGGGTTTTATTGTTTTATTTTTTTGTTTTCTTTACTTGTTTCTTTCTTCATGTTTTTGTGGTTATTATTCGATTTTCTTTCTTTCTACTGACGTTTTTATATTTTATATATATTGCAGATAATTCTTTCTTTTTTCTTTCTTTCTTTCTTTCTTTCTTTCTTTATTTATTTATTTATTTTGCTGTCCTCAGTTTATCCTTATGATTTATTTCTTCCAAATTTTTACTATTTTGATCTTTAATTACTTTTGATTGGAATTAGTGTGGCTTGTTAGCATCTTGATCATGTCATAATTTTATCTTTGTCGTTTATATGCTATCCATTTTAGTTGTTGCACTTGTTGAAAGTCCTGTTGTTGAAAATGATTTCTCTTATCTATTTATCATTTTATTGATTAGGGTTTCCTTCCTAACATTTTGTTTGAAGTGGTGATGAAAGTCAACATATTGATTATGCTATTATTTTCTCTTTGATTTGCACATGTAATGCCTTTTATTCAGTACTCTTCTTGGGTACACACTAGAGTTCATAGAAAGTGGTAATTTTGTCAAAAAAAGGGATTTCTTGAAATAAAGATGATTTTAGAAGTTTCTGAAAACCATACGATGGGTTAACCCAATCTGTGTGAATGAAATTAGCTAGACAGAAGTTTTTGGGAGTTGTTAATAGTTGAGCTAGCACTAATTCACAAGTCATTGTAACCGATGATTTGAATGTACAGTCTGTCATTAGATAGTTCGTCAAGCCAGATAATGAGCTATCTTCCATAAACTGTAACTAAGGTTTGCTTAGTAGTTTCAATATAACCCACAAGTGGGCACTGTGGGAGCTGAACAAACGCAAATATTCCCAAACAGGTTTCTGCAATAAGGATTTGCTAACCGCTATATCAAACAGGTATAATCGGATACAAGTGGTCAATATTTAAAAGGCTGTTGTTGAAAGTCGGCAAAGAATGCGTTTTCTTTTAGTAGATTTCGTTGAGAAAGTAAAAAGTTGTGGCATTTTTCCAGATGAAAGACAAAGCTCACTTTTACTTCAACAGTTGAAATATTACTTTAATATTAGATGGAATCTCACTCTCTCCTGCATAGCAAGACGCAACTATATAAACCAATGATACTTGCAAAATCAAATTATCAGAAAATATGAACAGACAGTTAAGTTAGTCAGTTAATTGTCATAAGTGATACACGTTTAGGTGATCATGTCTAGAAAGAGACATGACTGACTGTAGAGAAGATTTCCCCGAAGAAGGTTGCCATTATATTCTGCGGCAAACTAATTTCCAACTAAGGCCGTAAAACCTAATCTGTCGTGTTATTTAACCCCTGGCTAGAGAGAAGAGACGGATTAATACCTTTACTAAGGGTATTTGCGCGTAAACACGAATTTGACTGGAAGTCGAACTCTGCTCTCTGGTTTCCGATATCCACTGCATTACAACGCATATACTGTTTAAGTAAGTTATTCAAAAATGTTTTTCTAGTTTTTTTAAATTCAATTTTAAATTGCAGAATTTTAAATTTTTGATTTTCTTTTTCTTTTTTTTTCAAAATATGATTTCTCTATCTATCAGTTAGTATAAAATCACATTTTACCAGAAATAACACTGGTGTAGCAATTTTCTGTGTTTAGCTTTCTTTGGCACAAATCCAATTTGTAAAAGAGATTATGTGGCGCCATTTTTCTATATATCGATGACCGTATAAAAAGTCAGCTAGATACCCAGCAAGATTAAAAATAACACATGACAAAGGGTGGGTGAATATTCTTGTAGGGTCAGCCGTCATCTACCGCAAGGTTGTTGAGTGAGTTCCATAACTATACACGCCGCCAAAGCGTCGATGAAACGACATCACTGCGCAGCGCAGTTCATAGCCTAAAGTCAATGGTCAGGGCGGTCATGTCAGATTTGTTCTGATGAGGGATGGTCACCGCCAAGTCTATTGGCCAAGACATGCGTAACGTGAATGAATAACTCTTCTATTTTCAACCCGGATATGTGCCGGAAACAGTCCAGATTTTCAGCTGAGCAACGACTCTATAACAATAACTTGTCATTGAACAAACGATGATGATGATGATGATGATGATGATGATGATGATGATGATGATGATGCCGAACAGAAGTCTCTAGAATAGTTTGAAAAAGGAAAAAGTCATTCAACTGATAGGCAATCATTTTTTTTTTTCAAATTTGGGGAAGATTTTTTTTCTTTATTCGACTCTTTAATTTCTTCATCTTTTTTTTTATCTTATTTTCGATTTAATGACTTCCTGCTTCTATGATGATGTTGTTGCTCAGGCATAGATATCATTCTTATTGATCTTGATTCAGGTCAAAGTTGAATATGTTACAGCGTAGTGAAGTAAAGAACAAAGAGTAATACTAGGTATTTACTGTGGTGCTGCTGAACTGTTTGCTGCTTGGTCAGATTTAAACTGTATCTTTGGTGATAACACCAAAGGCTTACACTCTGTAATCATAGAATCAATGGCGTCTTTTGAAGTGAAACCCTGCAAAAGATAAACACTTCATTACTTACTACAATAGCGGTAAAGAAATAGCTCGTGAGGAAGCCATTATATGAACAGAACTTATCGGGTTGGTTGAATATATCAGCTTTTCTCTTAAATGCCTGGTTTCTGAGGTTGTGCACCCTTACTAGCCAGATTAGGATTGTGTGGTAAACTAGTAAGGGCGCATTTATTTTATCATGGCGTCGAGAATCAATCTTATTCTCGCTTGTCAGTTTACAAGAATAAAACACAATTTACTTTCAGTGTTTAAAATAAATGTCACCTTGTTTCTTTTTTTTTAAATCTTGTGCCTCTTCAGTAGGTAAGCGATCATGGCTATCCACATATATTTTTTTAATTTTCTGCAATTTGCGAGATATTCTTGTTAAAAAGAGTTAAGTCGTTTACTACTGCCTTCCCTGCGGTTAGAAGATTTTTGAAAAAGAAATTAGACGAGAGATATCTGCTGCTTAAGTAGAGTGACACACTGTCTTTCCTAAAGTTCAGTCAGCTAAGTGCTGTACGTGATAAACGCTTTGGGCGATCATGTCTCGAAAGAGACATGACTGACTGGAGAGAAGATTATCCCACAGTATGTTGTCATTGCTTTCTGCGGTAGACTGGTTGCCAGCCAAGGCTATAGAATCCAATCTGTCCTATTAGTTAATTCATAACTCGAGGGAAGAGACAAATTTATACCTTTCCCAAGTTATTTGTGCGTAAGTAAATGCGAGGAATTCAAGTGGAATTCGAACTCGAAAACCCGATTTTGAATTCCATTTGAATTCATAAAAATGTATTGAGTAATTAACGTAGTTAATTTGTAATTAACTAACAATACCAGAGCTCTTGGGGATTATGTTGATTTCGTTCCAGTATATGTTTGACATGAAATAATATCAAGAGCAATTTTTCTTCAGTTCACAAACATATGTTTAAAGTATATTGATATAAAAACGTGGTGCTTGCAAGTCTTTAAAATACTAGTCCTATGTATGACTATAAATTGCATCAAGTAGCAGGAATTCTGATCGAGAGATTAGAGTTTTTCAGGCGCGCTGAAGCACTACTTAATTGATTTTGATACACCTTGACCCAGGATAGTAATACATGGTAGGTTCCTAGCTTGATCCCTAGTATTAGTACATAGAAGGGTCCTAGCTTGGGCCAGAGTATTAATACATGGTAGGGTCTTGCTTTGCCCGGGGTATTAATACATGGAATGGTCCTAGCTTGGCTCGAGTTATTAATACATGATAGTATCCTAATTTGACCAGGGATATTAATACATGGTAGGGTCCTAGCTTGACCCGGGTATTAATGCATGATAGGATCCTAGTTTGACCCGGGGTATTAATACATGGAAGGTTCCTAGCTTGGCCCGGAGTATTAATACATGGAATGGTCCTAGCTTGGCCTAGAGTATATATATATATATTTGATACAAGTTTTATCATTTTTCAATCGCGTCTTCTTATTTTCAGCTCACTCCTGTCTAAAGTGTCATATATTCTGTATATACTTACGCTGATATAAACAATCTACACTATTTTGTGCAACTCAATATCTTCCCAATCAACTTTCGAATTGAACAAGTGACATTCTTAATATTTCAGGATGTACTTTAATTCATTTAATAAATAAACCATGTGATTTTTTCATACATCAATATTACTTCGCCTAGCACGAAAAGTAATTGAGTAATTGGAATACAAAAAAGGAATTATGAAAAAACCGTTGAACAGAGATCAAAGAATAACAAAAAAATATAATAAAACATTAATAGCAGAAGAGCAAGAAATAAACACTATTAAACTGTCATGTACAGAAATTTGTGAAAGAAAAATTAAACTAAAAAGTAATAAGTTTTCACCAGCAAGGAAATTATTTTAACAAGATGGAAAATATTTGATGAAACGACGAATGATATTATGATCATTAACGAAATACATCAACCAACATATCACCTTTAATGAACAGTTTCAGATAGAATCATATAAATTGTCAGGACTCCATGTAAAGCTATACTGGACAGACCTCATGACTTGGCTAAGTATTGGGTATTTCATGGTACATTTGAAAGTGCAACAAGACGTATAAGGAGTAAAGCTTTCTGCTAATTGTGTTAAAAACAGAGAATAGAGTACCAAAGTCTAGCTCTGAGTTTTTTGAAGACAATTAAAACGCCTAAGATCTTAAATACGAACTTGAGATGTCGTAATGTAGACGGTGCGAATATCTAAGCATCTCTGAAGATAGAACGTGCAACACTAATGATCGAGAGCTCATTTAAGAAACAAATGATGCCCATAAAAGCCTTACAAACGTTTACGAAACAGGAATAATTCGTTCTTTACAATAGACTGTCTGATTAACTGCTATCTATTATAAAAGGCTCCTATATTGTATTGATTTCTGAAAAGATTATTAATAAATGAAAAGAAGACTTGCATTTCTTTAAATTGATTGATTTATCTGCATAGAAACTCTTCATTGGTCATTTAATGCAGAAATATAATTTTATTGGGAGCTTGAAAGTAATGGAAAATTATATCATTTCGCTTTTATATTTTGATATATGCTGAATGATACGCAGCTTTTGTGCTTATGTTTTAGAGGTCATAAATACTAAAGGCGGTCATATGTGTTTTATCTTGTGGTTTTACTGTAGGTATATTTTGGAATACAGTTTGATTTAAAATTTAGTAGGTTCGACAAATCAGGGAGCCGAGTTCGAATTCCAGTTGAATTATTTGCATTCACTTACGCACAAATACCCTTGGAAAAGGTATTAATCCGTCTCTTCCCTCCAGTTATGGGTCAAATAATAGGACAGATTGGGTTCTATAGCCTTGGTCCGGAACCAATCTACCACAGAAAGCAATGGCAACCTACTGCGGAATAATCTTCTGCCCAGTTAGTTTCGAGACATGATCGCCCAAATCTTGTATCACGGATGGCACTGAACTGACTAAGGATATTATATAACACAAGGTCAAGAAAGGTATTTCATATTGGTTACTTGATAGTATTTTAAACGGACTTAGGTGAAATAATACAATTTGTTAGTATGTAGTCATGTAACACATCACTAAATATATCCCAGACCTGACACATGGATAGCAACACTAATAAAAAATACATATGATTTCTATTAGGTACAAACCTTCAAATGACACGTGAAACATTTTAGGCCCAATCGGATTAATTGTTTACAAATTACAGTTATGTAAGTGAAGCTACTGTTTGTATATTTTCAAAACAATGGAAAAATCTGATTTTCATGTATTGATAAAACATTGCTAACTGATGGGTAAAATGCTGTTCAAGCAAAGCAATGATGTGATAAGTGTTATTCGAACATTCCTCTTTCGGAAACATCGGTTGAAAGTTGCTATGCTGACTTTAAACGGTCGTACATACACAAATAATGATGCTGAACGCTCAGGTCTTCTCTGGAAAGCACACGCACAAAAAAAATCACCAACTCTTTTCGGCCCATCGTAAATTGGAGTTGCGTGAGATAGCAGGGAAGTTGGTCATATTAGAAGGCAGTGTATTCACTATTTTACATAAATATTTGTTAATGAAACATCTGTGTTCAAAGTGGGTACCGGGTTTGCCTACAATCGATAAAAAACACCAACGCGTCGACGTTTCAGAGCGTTGTTAGCAACTGTTTCAACGCAACAAGAAGGGCTTTTTGCGTAAATATCTGACAATGGATGAAACATGGATCTAGACCTTCACTTCGAAGTCAAATCGGCAGTCAGCTTATTGCACAGCAGCAAATGAAAGCCGTCCAAAGTGAACAAAAACGCAAACATCAGCAAGCAAGGTTTTGGCCTCCGTATTTTGCGATGCGCAAGTTATTTTGTTCATTACAATTAGAAAGGAAAACGCATCATTAACGAATATTATATAGCATCATTGGTGCGTTTGAAGGAATAAATTGCCAAAAAAAACAAAAAAACGGCCACATATGAAGACAACGCACAATTTCACAAATCGATCGCAACGATGGCAGAACTATATAAATTGCACTTTGAATTGCTTCCGCGTCTACCCTATTCTCCAAATCTGGCCCCCAGCAACTATCGGGTGTCCGCAGATCTCAAAAGAATGCTCCAAGGAAAAGGAATTGAGTCTAATGAAGAAGTGATATCAGAAACGGATACTTGTTTTGATGTCAAAGACAAATCTCTCTACAAAAAATGCATTGAATTGTTACAATTAGCGTTGAAAGCAGTGTATCTCCCTTGAACAAGACAATGGATAAAGTCAAATCTTGCCTAAAACTGTTGTTTTATTAATTATGCCTGGGATTTATAGAGTTATGTGTTGTACAAAAATGTTATAAATATGTAATTTTATACCTTCATAGGGTTATTATTTTGTTTATGAGGTTTACTGTTTGTCCATTTCTGAGACCCTAACAGATGCTACTACCCTGAGTCACGATGAACCTGGACACAGCACTAACAAAGGTGTCGTTCTACCTTTCTCAAAAGCTCTAATCTGCTAATCAGAAGCCTTGCTTTTGGATGTAGTTTATCGTCATACCCAGGACAAGAAGACTTGAGGCATTGTAGTAAATATTGTTTAACAGAACCTAGCCTGATGGGAATGAGAAAGTTTAAATGGAAATGTAAACAAAAAAAGTTACAATGGAAATCTCTCGGAGATATTGGAACGAAGAAGAGGCCAGAAGAAAAGCCGAGTGATATACGAAACCAGGCGTCATCAATGGTTGACAGAACAAGAATTGGGAGAAATGCTAAAAGAAACCTGTCGAGAAACTTTATAATATAGGGAATTTCATGATCACCCACGTCATGATAAGGCATGTCACAATAAAAAAATCAAGAATGTGGATTTTGTTATTGCGATTGAAAAAAATAGGTATATGAGGCCATATCTCCGAAACATGATAAATTAGAATTTTAAATATTGTAAACTATATAGAATTCTATATCAGTCACAATATGAGAAAAAATTTACTATTCAAGAGTCCATATATATATATATTAAACATTTCTCTTCTGAAATACTTGCTTCTTCTTCTTCTATGTGACCTGTCCTTTCAGGACGTAGGCGATCATGACTTTCCACGTTTCCCTATCCCTGGTGGCTCTTAGCACGCCTTCATCTGTTACACCATGCAACCCTCGTTCCATCATCCACCTGATTAAGTCCTTCAAATATGTTATCCGCTACTTTCCCCTCTGTATTTTTTCCTCTATCTAACCTGTTAGTATCAGGATCTCCAAGCCCTCCTTCCTCATTGCATATCCAAGAAACTCTTCCTGGTGCTCAATATTAATTTCCTTTTCGTTTCCATCATTTCCAAAACCTCATCATTGCTAACATGCTCGATCAATGGTATTCATAGCATCCTTCTGTAGAACCACATTTCAGTTGCTTCAAGTTTTTCGTTGATCTTCGATAGCAAAAAATTTAATAGTTTTAACAGATTAAAATAACGATCGCAAAAAGCAACATTTTTTATTAATTTTAGCCTCACTCTCTGTGTCAATAGAAATATTCCTTCGCATATCAAGGCATCAGTCATTGATCTAGCAGTGACTTGATCTTGGTTGAGTTTGAATGAAATGTCTTGGGGAAATGCTTAAAAGTGCGCAAAATATCACCTCAAATAATGCTTGTCGTTGACTTTGACGAACCCTGTACATTGAACCGAAAAAATTTCGTGTACAAAGGTTCGGATTTTGATCTACAAATTACCCGATATTGGGTGAATTCGCATAAATTGGGTGAATTCGCATAAATTGGGTGAATTCGCATAAATTGGGTGAATTCGCATAAATTGGATGAATTCGCATAAGGGGTCATAGAGAAGAAGTTGTCGTAAATTCGTTTCGGTGATTTCTCTCATACTCTGAAAAATTATTCGAAAAAGATTTGCGTAAAACAAAGTTTTATATAATCATCGACAAGTGACCCAACTTTAGTTTAAATCAAACCAAGTGTTTCGGAGAAGTAGGGTTTTTTAGAATACAGAGACAGAAATACACACACACACAGACATATCCACACACAAACACACACACACACACACGCACGCACATATATATATATATATATACACGAGAAAAAATCGCAAGATCGTTACCGACCTACGCGGTTTCGCACAACGGCTGACGAGCCGTTGTGCGAAACCGCGGTAGGTCTTGGCGATCTTGCGATTTTTTCTCGTGTGTTTTTGCTCTGCGTAACTGCCTCTTAGTTAATCCTTTTTGGTTAGTTTAGTATCGAGCACTTTTCTTTTTTTTTCTTTCTTTGTGGTTTGTTCCGTTTGAGGGTTTTTTTCTTTGCTGTGAAGTGCTGTATGTATTGTCGGTGCTCCGCAGTTTTCTTTTTTTTTCCCCTCGTTGTCCAAAGCTTTATAGCCGAGGGCGATAACGGAGTTGGATTCTGCCGGTTATTCGTGGTTCTTAAAAATTACTTGTGTAACATTTTAAGATTTGAATACGTACAGAGTCAATTTTATTATTATTATCATATATATATATATATATATATATATATATATATATATATATATATATATATATATATATATATATATATAAAAGGCAAGATATTTGTGTCTGTATGTGTGTCTGTCTATATGTCCTTTATACAAATCCACAATTTTTATCCGATTCTCTCCAAACTTCACACAAATATTCTTCCGGTCAGGTCATGGGCTATTTTCTCTAATTTTACTCCTGATGGGTACGAAAAGTTTTCATGGACTTACAGAGCTTAGTTTATCCTTGGATGACCTATTTGACTACGATTTTGGAAATCGATACCCCGATATCTTATCGGGTTTGATTAAAAACAGGTTTTCAGCTCTTTTATTTTGTTTTTTCGGGATTTGCTCTAAGTAATTGTAGTTCTTAGTTTCAGCCATGATACCATTTACCCAGAGGACTTATTTAGCCTTCAAAATTTAGTTTGTAACAGAAAACCTATTTGGCATCGTTATCGGAAATCAAAATTTGGCTTATATCCATTCTTCACTTCTCAAGCTACAGTTTCCCTTTGACTTGAAACAACTATTGCTTTTTAGTTTTTCATACCAACGTCTAAAGAGTCTGATCTCCAGGACCAGAGATTAGTTTAAAAAGCTTTCATTACACCCGAGCGAAGCCGAACTATACTGCAAGTATATAAATAATCTACATCGATGTGTATAATTTTGTTATTATTGTTACTTATACTTCTAAATAAAGACAACGAATATACCATTTTCTTTTATGTTTCTTTTTTATGTATATATTCTGAAAATGTCTATGATTACCGGTTGTTTATTACGAAATGATTGAATCGAAAAAATATCTGACATAATGTGCAGGGTGGGCGACAAAAACCGAACAAAATTGTCGGCTCATATAATAATAATTGATTTTTTTCTTTTTCAGGTGAGTTGCAAAGCACACCTGTAGGTTTTATCTGATAGCAAGATGGACCGCTACGAGCAGTTTTCACTTGAATAGAGCACAACAATTGTGGAACTCTATTTTGCCACGAGGTCATCTACACTTGTTCAGAGGCAATTTCGCCGCCATCGCCATACGATCAAACGTTTCACAGAACATTTTAGAAACACTGGTAGTGTGGTTAACAATAACAAAGTCTATTTTAGGCCAATGTTCAGAGCAAGGACGCCGGCTAATATTCAAGATGTCAGAGACCATTTGGAAAGGTTGCCTCCGAAATCCATCATTAGCTGTCACAAGTAGGTATTTCCAGAAGATCTGTGCACTGAATTATCCAAAATTATTTGAAACTGTTTTCATACAAATCGCAAATATTTCAGGCACAAACCAACGCGACCGAACGCTAGGACTTTGGCCAGACGATAATTTATTTTGTTCCTCCACCTTGTGAGAATTCTTTAAGACAACTCTTCGCAGTAAATTAACAATCTTTGAACACTGATTTTCAAAGAAAATATATTCTACATGGGAGTTTTATTCTTCTCCTTTATACTGGCATATTTCTGAAACTGTAAAAACCGTAACACAAAATTTGAATCCAATTCTAATAAAATTTTTTGTGTTACTATAATTATCACACTAGACGCAACAAACCGATTTTATTTTCACGAAAAGCCTAATTTGTTCACACAGCTGTTCAAAGATTTTACAAAGGAACATCACTTACCTGTCCAGATAAAAATGTATCTTTTCGCTTTATGATCACTGCACGTGTCTGCAAAGAAAGATAAATATTTATTTGATTGTCTGTGTGAAAATCGAAGTCTGTCTAGACTCTCTCTGACAATGTTCTTCGAAGGCGACATACGATCAACAACTATTGCAAATAACAAAAAGAAGAATGGATAATATTGTCTGGTTTGATCGTATGTATTTCTCATGTTGTGATTACAAAAACAAAAATCATAGATTGCCTGTCATTAATAGCAATATATACAGTAGCTAAAATTATATGAATAGTAATAACAATAGTAAACGCAACGGTATCTATGTTGTCATCTTATGTCAATAAGATCTCAATGAAAGAGCCTATGCTTTCACTTTAAACATACGACAAAGCAAACAGCAGTAAAGGTGAGATAAGTATTTCTGTATGAAGTTTAATATTAGTTACCCTACGTAAAAAGCTCATTGCCACCTCATCGATTTCAATATATATCACTGTTAGCCATCCACTGCATCACTGACTGTCTTCGGCAAGTCTCGCCTATGTCGTACCACCAGACCCAGATGGAATGGGAAGAGGGAGTGAAGCTGACGATTATTTGCAACTTTCCCTAACTTAAATCCAAGTAAAGCGCATGACATAACTTCTACCTAGAAGTCATGGTCTCCCTCACCTGTGAAGGACGGATATATATATATATATATATATATATATATATATATATATATGGTGCAATTGCAGCATAAGGTGTCAATCTGTGAAGAATTCGGGAAATAATACGATGATTCTAATGGTTATTATAAAAATACGGCAGATCAGAAGACTCACTCTGATTGTTTTGACGAGAAACGAAACTCCCTAATTTGTTTCTAAGGGCTCCTGACTCAACACGAAGTCCTACATAAATAACTTGAAGAGGTTATTTTGACCTGGGTCAAAGGGCTGGTTACGGGCAAACCCTAAGTATGGCAACATAATTTTAGACCATGTACCACACGCAACAGTACATAATCATGAATTTAAAACAATCTTTGCAACCACATCACACATTACATTTGGTCACCAAACACCCCAAACTGCAAACACTCGTGTATTACTTTGGGTG